>JAGVSP010004218.1:0-54222 GCA_022494985.1 Micrasema minimum
TTAGAAATACGACATTCAGTATTGGCATTACGGATATTGACAAGTACATTAGTATTCAGCTTTTTGAATTTGTCTTCCACATATCCCATAGCGACATTCCCACCCAGGGAAGGACTGGGACAGCCGCTGGTGACAGTTCCTATAACTTGGGAATTGGAAGGATTTAGTATCTGCGCTCCCCTACGGGCTGGAGGACCTGTTTCTAACCTCAAACCCACCCGGCGCTTGGAGACTCCATCCCTGATTTGCTTCAGCACAATTCCCGAACCCATAAAATTACTGTCTTCTCTCCTCCTTTTTGCCACCAGCCATGTGAGATTAGCTTCCACTGGTGTTACTGTATCGTCGATATCATTTCCATACAAGCATAATCCAGCTTCTAACCTTAGCGAATCTCTCGCACCTAATCCTGCCAGTCTAACACTCGGCGATTTTAATATAATTTCACAGACTCGAGTAGCACTGTCAGCCGGTATAGACACTTCAACACCATCCTCTCCAGTATATCCGCATCTTGTAACTCTGCAACCTTCTACTCCCGCTACTTTCATTTCCAGAGAATTCATAAAGTAAAGATTAGAAAGGTCTTTGGTACACAAATTTTGGAATGATTCCACCGCTTTAGGTCCTTGGATCGCGATCAAAGCTCGTTCCGAAACATCCAGAAATTTCACATGAACATCTTTTCCTTTAGCTGTAAATAGTTCTAGGTACTCTGTCATGTGATTCTTATCATGTTCCATCCTTCCGGCGTTCGAGACTACATATAAACTCTCCGCGTCTACTTTGGTAACAATAAGGTCATCAAGAATACCGCCATTTTCATTCAGGAAAACTGTCAAGGCACTGGACCCATCCTTCATGTTTTTCAGATCCACTGGGCATAATGTTTCAAACCATGCCAGGCAATCTTTGCCTTTGACAAGGGTTTGCAACATATGTGAGACATCAAAAAGAGATGCGCTGTTCCTTGTATGAAGATGAGAAGCAGCAACACCCATATCAGAGTACTGTACAGGTAAGAGGTGCCCAGCAAAATCCACAATTTTTCCTCCGTTTTTAACATGAAACTCGTATAGTGACGTTTTTCTCACTTCACCACTGTCTGGTAAATTACACAAAACATTGCTTGTGTTTATGAGTCGCAACGGAGGTTTAAATCCATGTTTTTTTAATATGATTTGAAAAGATTTGATTCTAATGAACATGATGTGTGTGTTGAGAGTTACATTTAACACTGTTACCAAAATTAGTTGACTGTTACATTGATAAATATATATCTGGGGTCATGGGTTACAAATACACATTGTTATCTGAAGAAACAGGCTAATACAGGATGCAGCAAAACAGACAGTGCACTTTTGAAGGGCTATTTTTATAAAAAAAAACAGTTCTACTTATTATTTACAGGTTTTATTTTATTTGGTTCATCGTGCCCTTTCATGCATCAAATCCTGAAGATGACATCAGAAAGATGATGACCCCCAGCAGTGATCTTGATGGGTATAGCAGCGATATCCTCCTGAATTCGATTCATGAGTTCTTCAGGTAGCCCCACTGGAAGAAATTGCAAATGCAAAATCAGGTGGGCGCTTAGGCCACCCCATGTCACCCCTCAGAGAATCTGGTGCGCAAGAAACATCTGACGCAGAAATGGAGCAGTAAAGGCCGTAGCACCATCCTGTTGAAACCAAATGTTTCCCAGATCTGTTTCCTCCGTTAGTTTTTCCAATTGAGGTTAAAAAAAAATCCAACGTGGAAACAGCGTTGACAGTCACAGTTCGTCCATTCTTAAAATAATAAGGCCCAATCACCCCACACAGTCACTTATGGGAAGTGAAGAGGTCTCTTGTGAGCTGCCCTGGGTTATTTGAGCCCAGAACCAAAAGTTTTTTTAATTACTGCTTCACAGAGATGGAAGTGGGACTTGTCAATACTGAAAAAAGTTGACTCGCATGAATCTGGTTCAACATTTCTTGGAAGCGGTGTTGTCCAAACAAACCATGGTAATAACTGAAAATGGTACGACCTTCCCAATTCAATGAGACTCCTCCCAGGTACCTACCCCAACCACACAGGATGTACCGTCAGCTCAAAACTGCACTGTTTGTTTTGACGCAACCTGTATATTCAAAAAAATACCTAAATACAATCAATACTTATATCCAGTTATTTTCTTTTATTAACTCAATATCTTAAACAAATTATATAAAGATAGTAAATATTTTTCGTTATCTTGGTACATAAAAATTATTGAAATAACAAAATATTGATAAAATGTTTGCCATCCGTAATAATATCATACATACACTATACTATTCAAAATGCGTCTCCTGAAAAATAACGATGATTTTAAAGATAGGGCATTTTGGCTCTCAGGATTGTTGGCAGTCCCTCTTGCTGATAATCTTGAACATATTCCAATTTCTTTCAATCAGCAAATCTTTTTTTTTTTCACTAACTTATATTAATACTCAATCTATATATACACCGTGTCCCACGATGAGACCGCGAAACTCCAGAGGGTGATTATTCATGATATTCTGAGAAAAAAATCTTAATAAAGTTTTTCAAAAAACTCAATTCTAATTTCTTAAAAAAATTATTAAAATATGAATAAAAATTCACGCGTGTAATACCGTCAATTTTTGAACTGGCTCACACCACTTGACCTGCACCAATAAGCGCGAAGAAATCACATATTTTTGAAACTTAAACTAAAGATTCTGATATGAAATTCGAATTTTGAATGTCCGTACAAGGCGTACCAGAGCGGACCCCACTCCTCCCCGCCCACCGCCACCCGCCGCCGCTAGCACTTCAAACAGAAGCCAGTATTACACTCGTCGCTTTTTATGAATACTTTTTTTAAATTAATTATTGAAATTGAAAATTATTCTCAGAATACCATGAACAATCACCCTCCGGAGTTTCGCGGTCTCATCGTGGGACACGGTGTATAAACAATATTTTATCTTATAAAAAGATCATTCCAAGATTAATTTTCACACCCCTACGAAGAAAAAGAGGAAAATTTTCGCACTGAGCGTCATGTGTTGTCCATGGTTTTATAATAAAGTATGAACGTTAAAGTTAAATTACTATATGGCCAGTGAAGCTGTCATTAGCTGTCATTATCAGAAGAAGACGTTTTAATTTTGGACTTGAGAAGTATTACTTTTTTGGATCCTGCATGTATTTACCATTTATATAACTAACAGTTATGCATACAGATTTATCCGCACACTTGCATACAGAAGAGTGCAATAAGCTCATTCAAGCCCTTAGCAAATGCCACAAAGATGTAAGTAAATCATATTAGAGGTTATGTTGTTACCTAACTCAAGCCCATGATCAAATTTAAATATTCATCCAGATTTCCACGCTTAAAAATATTGTATTAATTTACTTCATAACAGTATGGATGGCGATTATTATTGAAAATTCTTGCTTGGTACACCAGTTAGCACAAAACTAAAACATGCCAATAATGATACCCCTGAATTGTATAATGTAAGATCATGGTGTAGGACTGTCAGGCAATAAATTCAATTTATGTGTTCTTCTTGCTCACGACTTTGTGTCTAATAATGTTATTCCTTTCACAAATTTTCTATCTTTTTTATTTCAGAATCGGTTTCAAAGATTTTTAGGAGCTTGCAATGCAATTGATTCTGATATGGTTAAATGCTTAAAACAAGAGAGAATCAGAAAAAGAGATAAAAATCTCGCAGACTCAATTATTCATAGAGAAGCCCATTTACAACGCATACGAGAGAGTATGAAAAACTCATCTTAATTCAATTAAGTGAATATTTTATAATGTCTCATCAGGACGATGAAAAGTTGGAAGAACAAGCCCAGGGAGAAGTGATACCTAACATAGTTGATTCAATCAACATCAATGAGACTTATAAGTCAGTAACTGATCGCTACTTTACCCGGCGATATTGTGTTAATGTCAAAGGAATTAGAGGCAACGACCATTTATTGCTTTTCCATTCCAATAAAATATGCCTTGTAACTTTGGCCCCATCTCACCCTGTTTTTAAAAAAAACAAATTTTCAGTTGATTATCTTATTGGCAACACTGATCGTTCGAAGAATGCTGTCCATGGAAAGGGGAAAAAGGGAGGGCAAAATTTGGACGTCAATTCCACACTTTGTAAAATAAAATGTAACGATGGAACTGAGTTTGTTGTAACTGCTTGCATTAAGGGGAAGTTAATAGAAGTTAATGAAGCTCTGATTCAGAACCCTCTTCTACTGAAGACAGATCCAGATTCGTATGGCTATATCGCTGTTGTGCTGACTATTAATTCCACTTATGTAAAATCCAGACATAATTTACTTAATTCTGAAGAATATGTCAATGTTCTGACAATGTTGAACTAACACTATTTTTTCTTCTGTATGATGAATTTTAAGAATAAACTGATTCATTACTATTTTATTGAATATTCGTTTACACCCAATAAATGTACTATCGTCTATAGTGTATTACAATAGACCCATCATTCAAGTAAAAAACGGGTTCCCTCCGTAATGACAAAATATGAAACTAGTGGTTACCGGCGGATAAAACAGTTAATGCAAAGAAAAATATAAAGTTAGCAGCTCTCAACAGATAATACAGTTTGCTGTTACCGACATTTAGGTGATGTTGTACCGGCCTAGATTGCAGTTTACTGTTTTCTCGGTCGGTAACCACTAGTTTTATATTTTGACGTGCATCGAAGTGTCGCTAATTTCAGGAGTGACTTTCCCCTTCTACATTTTCTCTAATTTTTATTTATTTTTATTTTATTAATAAAAAACCAACAGCTTTAAATGACATAAGAAAGCATCGAACCAGCTAAAAGTTTTCACAAATAGAATAATAAATATAGATTTAAAAAATTATATTCTCAACATAAAATGGCTAGATATATAATAATATACTGAGTCCTTAAATATTAATAGTGGTGTGAAAATGTACTCTCCAAACAAAATTAAAACTATTTTCTCTACGGTTCAAAGCCAAAACATGGCACATTAAAAAACATATATCTTATGCCCGCTGTATACGGTACATTTCTTGTTCAGAAAACTGTGCAGTCTGTCAAACTTCTGACAAAAGACATGTTTATTTTTGAAACGCGATTGTAAGTTATTATCGTATGTTGCTCTCAGGAAATTGTATATTTAGCTAATAATTACATGTTATTGGTTTTTTACATTTAAAAGCATACAATAAACCAATGTCTACTTGGAAAACGTTTACATAAAAAATTCGGTGTCAGGAACAAAACTGACATAATCACGCATGTTTTTAAACAGTTTGGTTCATAATACGGGACCGTTAATAAAACTGCGCAAAAACTGTCCCAAGTAAGCGGGCTTTATAATGTAAAGTACATTTAAGTGATGCAAATGAATAAAACAGTTTTCCATTTTTCATTTTTTTATTAAGGTCGAAACCTTTTGTAAAACAGTTGTAGTGTATTTGCTATATTTTATTAATATCTTACTCATTAAATGTACATGTTTTGTCAACTCAAACATACACATCAAACAAAGCAAAATAAAATGAGGATAACAGAAATTATTTGATAAATACTAAAGTTAAAATAAATAATATATTCAAAAAATAACAAAAATATCTATTACTCGATAGTGATGTCTAGATTCCTTTACAACTTTAACATTCTCTTTTTATGCTTTAACAACCATTATTGACTAGACGTTTTGTAAACATTTGAGTATTAAATTTATTAATAAATCAGAATTTCGTACGGTGAAATGAATTTCAGTATTAATACCTTTTTTCGACTTTTGGCGTTTTGAATTAATGTTGATATAATTGGCGGTTCACATTTTGTATTTTTTTACAATAGCAAGTTCACAGATTGGAAATCTCATCAGCTCTTGGGCATTCCTTGTGGAGTTGATGTCTCCACCATCTTCTTGTACTTGCCGACGAGCTCTGGCAAGTCGTATGCGATGGCTACGTCTAATCGGTTAATAGGACAGCCCCGGAAGTATGTGCATGTGGCAGAGAGCTGTTGGAACTCGTACAATGGGTTTAATCTGAAAAAATCGCGGTATGTTTCCGGATCTGGGAGATCGTAGCGAGAGATGTTGGTGAGAGTACTGAGCCCCTCGTAAATGTGGTAATTCTGTGGATGCTCAATGATGGCTTCAGCCACCACCCTCTTGTTCCCGAAGATTGTTTTGTGATTGTAATAAGTTGTCAAGTAACAATCCACCATCTTGGCGTGATTCCTCACCCTGACCTGTAAAGAAAATGTAAGTATTAGGTACTAAAATATCTTCATAGAAGCTTTGAGAGGATGTGTAAACATTAGAAAGCTTAAGTGGTTGAACAATCTATAAACGTGGGAAAATATGTGCGTAGATTTTCAGTAGTTAAAATTATCTGCTTCCTTGTTTTGGGTAAACCCGTGTTATGTTGCTATCTTCTACGTTTTGATCTCTGTTGCAGAGGCCATCTTCAGGGTGAAGTATAAAGTATGTGTAGTGTACATTAGGTACACTGAAGATGGCTACTGCAATGGAGATCAACAAAACACAAGTTCATCCAAAAAATGAAGCAAATGGAAAATAAACGTGGGATTTTGTATGTGATACTCAACCAATTTTTTGGCTTTTTTAGTATAAGTGACAGGTGGGCTTTGTCGGATTTGTACCTATACAGATTGACGTAAATTTTAGTAGTGCATACTAAAGCTAAGGTCTATGGTCAGCTTTTTCTAAACCACTAGTACTTTTGTTTGTAAAGCACAAAAAATGTGAGCATTTACGAGTATACTTACTGCAAATCTTCTCGCACTGGCAATCTCTTGTTTTCCACTCTCCTATCGATGGCGGTCCTAAGATCTGTCAAGAAGCTCCTCTCTTGAGCTTGCAGCAGGCGGGCGGGGGCCCCTACTTCGTAGGGCAGAGACCATAAGGACGTGGTGTACATAACGGGGGGCTGGGCCGAACTCATCAGGGGAGAGATATTCCATATCAGAGCACTTTGGACCCTCATAAGTTCTTCTGGCTTTACTTGATCAGCCTTGTTGAGAATGATTCTTGTCTGGAAGCAAGATAATTTAAATTAAGCCTGTTTGCTGGCCAAATACACAGAATGAGAGGATCATATTTATTATGTTTAATCACCGAGGTTTTAAAGACCTTGAATCTCTAGAATGCCCTAAATCTCCAAGGGGCCCAAAATTGAATGGTATCAATGAAGTAGAAAGTAGGTTAAAGCTTTTAAATTTCGGTTGTTTATTCACAAATATATGGTAAATTTACCCTTATATTTAACACCTTTTTTGTTTTGTATAAGGTACCATGAAATTTAGAAGTGGTAATTATTATTAATAGACAAAAGTGCATAATGAATTATAATGTCGAACTTATTTCTATGTTAAAGATAACATACTTAAGAAAGTAGGACATTTTTATCATCTTGTGAGTTACTGATTAATTAAAAATTAACTATTCAACCAAAATTGATAAAAAGTGAAGTATAATTAGGCACTGGTTTACCTGAGCTTCCCTTCCTTTGAGTTGATCCAGAATGGCTTCAGTTTCGGGTCCCACATCCAGCTTTGATGGATCGTACACTAAGAAGATAACGTCAGCTCGGTCAATGAACCACTGACAAGCATCATTAAAGGGGAACACACGAGACACTTGCTTTCGGACCTCGAGGATACCAGGGATTTCCACTATGTTTACCTGTAAAGAAATTTAATATTTAGATCAATTTAGATTGAGAAATGCTTTAAAAACTATACAAAATAGTAAAAAATCCTCTTGAATTTCATGCAAATACATGTGAAACTAATAAATAATACTTAATATAAAAATAAAATTATTTAAAAAAAATGTAGTAATGCATATTTTTAGTGCTAGTACCTTTTCGAGTAATTTATTGGGTAATCTAAGTCCCCTGAGGCGTTCCTCAAGCCCTTGTCCAAACTTCTGTAGACCAGAGAATGTCCAATCAGCAGCCAGTTGTGTTCCATCCAACACTTGTGGCTCTGGTCCATGCATCAGAATATTGAAATAAGCTGGTGATGGCTCAGCACCTATTCAAATCAAAATAACTTCACTGAATTTACACCAAAGACAGTTTCCAATTATATCAAATTTTGTTAGAAGTCAAACAGTGATGAAATTTCTTTACCAGTTCTGAGGGACCATTCGGTGAATTCATTATCTGTTAAATAGTTCACCAGAGATGATTTTCCACCACTCCATGGTCCCATGAAGAGGATCAGGGGCTTGGAGAATATTTCTGGATCACCAAAGTGCCTGTTGCTCAAATCACGGTACTTGTACAGAATTTCCAAAGGTTTGATGCCGGTGTCGTAAAGCCTCTTGAGTTCTCGCAGAGTAATGTCGGCTGATTTTTCAACTGTCATTTCTGCTTCGGTTGAGTCTTCGTCCAACCGTAGTAATTGAGAAATGTGCTCACGAGATCGTAAATTATCTGGAATGTCAATTTCCTGAAAGTACATAAAAAGTTTTCAATGTGATTTTTTTACTCTGAACAAAATACTATTGGTATCTAAGTAAACATGATTTAATTTCACTTGTTTTTTCATTTTTTTTTGTAAAATAGCCCATACCATCAAAAGGTCCTCTTCTGGCATTTCACTAGATTCATCATCTCCATCCTGTTCTGAGCTAGAAGAATCTTCAGTCTCTGCATTCACTTCATCAGCCTCTTCCTTCTCAACCGTATCCTCCACCGGTTCGTCTTGTTGTTCATGGGAATCATCCTTTTTATCATCATCTGTATCAGCAGCTTCCTTGGAATCTTCAGAATCTTTGGAATCATCACTTTCCGTAGAACCATCAGATTCCTTGGAGTCTTCAGTTTCCTTAGAATCAGTTCCATCTTTATCAGATCCCTCTTTGTCAGTGTCTTCGGTTGAATCTTCGGATGATGTTTTGTCATCCTTTGAGTCTTCCTTGGAATCAACATTCTGTTCACCAGATTCTTTAGAATCAGCCTCTTCCTTTGAATCGTCATGCTCTCCAGATTTGTCTTCCTTAGAGTCATTATCATCTTCTTTGGAATCATCCTGTTCTGTATCTCTCTTTACCCTTCCTGCACTTTCATCTACTCCGTCGTCATCTTCAGGCTTTTCTTCACTTTCGCCATCTGTTCCCTCTTCTTTATCTTCTGCAGAAGCATCATCATTTGATTCGGCTAAAAAAAATGTTTGAATGTATATTCATACAAAGTAGCCCATTATTTTGTTTTTTGTATGTTAAAAAACCACAATATTTTCAATTTCAGAAACAACATAACAATATTAGAGCAGCCACTCTTTCACTATTGTAAACTGTTACTCCATAGAAATATAAGTGAGGGTGATTTGATGTTCCATGTAGTATATTTAAAAAAATAATTATTATATGGATAAGTAGTGTAAAAAATAACGGAATCGCGGAACTTAATATGACACTATCAATTTGTGAATAATATACAAAATACTAAATCAACCACGATATTTTTGTGGATGTACGAGTATATCACTTAAGTCAAAATATTCATAGCAAAACCTAGTAATTCAATTCCGTTTTGTTAAAAACATTTTTAGTATTACAATTTTTTTATATATTTTCAGAGTTTAAAAGATTTTCATTTCAAAACGTTTTTTTAAAAATTTCCACTGACCATCTTCGGTTTTATTATCTTCAGCAGATGCTTCGTTGCTGTCTCCGTCATGGTCTCCGGTTTCCTTGCTATCATCTTCCTTGCTGCTATCATCAGAAGAGGCTTGCTCGTCACCCTGGTCGCCTTCCTTGGAGTCATCTGAACCTCCATCAGCTTCGTCAGCCTCGACAATAGCTTCATCGACGTAGGGTTCGTCTGCCACTTCCACGGAAGGTTCATCCTGGTTCTGATCTTCGCTGGAATCTGCAGTTGTCAGTTCTTCAGATAGAATTTCTACACTACTGTCTTCATCAGCTTCTACTCCTTTGGTGTCCTCTTCTGAACCACCGTCAGTGTTTTCTACTTCTTTACTATCTGACTCTGTTGATCCTGAAATTTTGATAAGTTATTTGTAAAATTTAATATCGCCTTTTTATCGATAGGAAAAACTTTTATTTACTATATGAGTTCAAAATAGTGTTCTGGTTAAATTCCTGTTTACAGCATAATAATTCCTACAGATAATATTTTTCTGGGTTATTACGCCTTGTTTGTGGGCTTTGTGTTGCCGACATTTCTGAAGATGGAGACTGCAATGTGCTCCAAAACGGCTGTTATTATCTATATTCTATAAGCCGTGAAACTTGAGAACTTTTATTAGGATAATTCCTGTTTACAGGGAGAATTATCTGGGCGTATTGAGTGTCGTCATGTTAACACATATTATTTATTTATCATGCGAAAATGTTCCGGAATACCTACATTAATATTGATTTAATATTTTTTATGTGCATTTAATGCGTATAAAATAAAATCTATTTTTTCATTACATCTATTATGTGTATATTAACGTCATAAGAATGGTATATTATCAAATAAATTATTGACATCATATACGCGTCATAAATGCTAAATCTCAGTGATGAAGATGAACGCTCCAACATTATCTAAAACGTCAATAACAAGAGCAACTAGCACATAACATAACAGCATAACATCTTCACTGGGAAAACATAATATAATATTATGTACCTATGTCCAATGTTGGCTACCAAAAGACTGATGCGAAGTAGGTGGTTTTTTTTTATGCTTACATCTCGATAAACATCCTATGATTTATTGTTATGATACCCTACCTATAAGCACTAGAATCTTAGCTTAATCTTTAGCTTCGACGACAGAAATTATTGTTCGAAGAATCTTAGATAATATCCATGTTAAAAGAAACAAATATAATGACAGGATATTTATTAATGTAATGGTTTTTGAATATATAAAATTATGAACGGTTATTCCTCAAGAGAGTTGACAAAAAATTATATATAAATCAAAATGAACATGGCCATGACATGAAACTAGAAATAAAAATAAACTAAGGCTACCATTTCGGAAAAAAGCCAAGTCGCAAAATTATCTGATGCACCGAGCAGAGAAAATGTATGAAGAAATTCAAGAAGAGAGAAAAAAAAAAAAAAAAAAAAAAAGTGTCTTTATTTAAGTCTATATTAAGAAAATATATCTCAATTAATATTAAATAATTATGTTTAAGGTTTTGCTATTTGTAAAAACTAATAAGTGTTTATATTAGGACATACGTAAAAAATAGGTATGTACTATTTTAAGAACAAATAAATAAATAAATAAGTAATACTTTGTCTTCTAATAGTACGATAACTACAGCTACAAAGTCAAGTGTATATTTACTAATATTGTATAAATATATTTTACTTGTATGTATGAATATTACACGGCTATTAATAAAACTATTCCATGTTCGAAAATAAACTATACGTGTAAAATGTATTTCTTGGCACTGGATTTCCCGATCCCAACGTGGGATATATTTATTATCAACAAGTCATATTTTTCTATCTAAAGACAAAACTTAACTTAAACTTAACTTAAATGAAAACTTTTTGTTTTTAAAAAAATTAGAGCATCAATGCCGACAATATTTGACAGACACCAAGTATTTTAAATTTTTAAATATAGAATACACAACTTTAATTTTATTTCTCTACTTTGCTTTAGTTTCAACCACGCAATAAACTTATCATCAAAACCATGTATTTTTAAAATTTATTTATTTTAAAATAATGACATACTACACAATTTGTTTAAGAAAAATGAACCTTGTTATGTTATCAGAAATATGTATAATGCATTAAAAATAAACAAATATCCGACAAAGGCATAGCCTATTCGTGGGTATACAAAAATGTCTGATGTGTTTTTTTACACTTTTGTACAGGCAACATTTTTGTAGGGTTCAAATATAAGGAAATAAAGGAAAGAATATTATTTTATGAATGGTTAATAAAAAAAGAAAAAAAATGTAAATTTATTGTTAAAATTAAAAATATTTACATTAGTATGAATCCAAATCTGTATATTATTGTACTTTTTTTACTAATAAAAAATTTGGAGAGTTTGATAATAACATTTTGCTATCGGTTAAAAAGAAATTAAAAAGTTTAGGAGCAATAAAATATGCACGTCTCTGACCTAGTCTTGTTTTACAATTTATTTATTATTTTTATTATTATTATTATTCAACAATGCTACAATATTTAACTTTAAATTGGAACATCAGCCATTCTATTATATTACTTCAAATTACAGACTTACATAGCATGTTTTTTGATTTTTTTAAAATTACATAAGGACACATAATATGGCATTTCTAGCACACAGTTCCTTCTTTGGCTAGACCATTATTCGAGTTTCTAGTAAAAATGTTATGGTGCGTAAAAGCATATTTTAAACACTGTAAAAAATATATTGGTACATTCCCATTAGGTTAGCTTCCTGAAACAGCAGAATGGAGGAAATAAATAAGGATGTATATCTTTATGGAGCATTATTTTTATGATTAATTTTCGATCAGTTTCCAAGGGTTTGACATGATTAACTTAACATCTTTAAGCAACTCGGATGACGACTATATTATGTAGTTGTAGCAAAGTGAAATAAAATCAAGTAAATCTTAAAATATATATTTTTAAAAATTATAGTAATGATAATGATTATTCTAATATTAATAACACCTCATAAAAACTAATTCGATTCTTTATGATGTTTGTATTTTTACTAACAAAATATTTCTTAAACAAAACACTTGGCCCATACGTCACACAACTGTATTGTTGGTAAAATAAATTCAGTTCCTGAGAGCAAGAAAGCTTCATCTTTAAAATGATAGTTTCTCAGGAGAGCCATTTTAGTGATTTTTATCCGCAGTTTTTGCATCTCAGGTATTATGTAATTAAACTTTTGATATTACCTGAGTGCCCTTCTCCTTCTAAGTCTTTGAGTGCCTTTTCGATGTAGGGTCTACATTGTGATTCTGAAGGAATATCTTGCTCGTCAGCGCTCACACCTGAAAGGTAAACATTTCAAACATTTAGTAAGTGTCTATTTGTTTTGTATTTTGGGATTATCCGTGTTATGTTTTTTGTCCTCTCCGACGTTTCGGCCACCGTTGCAGGCACCAACTTCAAGGTCAGTATGTGTGATGTACATCACACATACTTCACCCTGAAGATGGGGCATACAAGTTTTAAAAAAAAAAGAATTTTAGGCAATATTTCAAATTACGAAAAACAAAATTAAAAGACACATTTTGAATAAAGAAATGCTTTTATTTTATCAAAAACATTTTAAAAAAAAATAATTCAAAATTAAATCAAAGTACTAGTAAAATATATAGAATATATAGATTTTAAGAAGTAAAGCTATGTAAAGTACACACGAATTTCCAAATTACCCGGTTTTTAACTGTTTTTATGTTTTTGTTTTGTACTGTCTTTTTTTACTTTTGAAAAAAAAGACAGTTAAATCTTTTTTAAATTATTAAAACTATATTTTTTTAAATTTCATAAAAAAGAACTTTAGGAAAAAATCCGAATATCAGTACTTATTTATAAAGTTCAAGTGCTTTGTGGCCATATTAAATGTAAATAGTTTTTGATAATATATTTTTTCTTTGTGATAATCACACGACAGAACATCTTTCCGCATATGGCCATTTTAAAATATAAAAAAAAAATATCCATACATTAACCTATCCGGCCTAATAGGTAGGTACTGAACTCAAGAGATCTTATTAAGATAATTGAGAAAGCCTTATTGTTTATAGGAATGTCCTACTAAGAAAGTAAATAAATTAATAATGAAAAATTTCATTAGTTTTGGACTAGTAGTGGACTCCGATTGGAATTCTTTTCTAATTGGAATCCCTAGGTCTAATGCGCACTTTACACGGAACCAAAAACTGTACAGTTTCTTGTTCAGAAAACGGTGCAGTCTGTCAAAAGGCTCGCTAAATATGTATGTTTTAATGCGCGATCGTAAGGTTTTATCCTATATAATATCGTATATCGTATGGCTATGTAATTATTATTAAAATTTGGTATGCAAAAATATTGTTTTGTAAATTCTAAATTTGTGAAATCCAAACTTGGTTCTATTATACTAATTATGTAAATATTCAATTGTGTTTAGTACTACAATGTGTTATGTATAATACTACAATGCCCTGACTCGACACGGACTATCTAGTGAGTCGGGGGCAGATCATTGGCATGGGTCTCTACTGATTGAGCCGCCATCCCATTATTGTGATTATATTATATGTGAAATGTGATAAATAAATAAATAAAATAATAAGTATTTGGAGAATCATAAGAACGCGAATGTTTTTTAAAATTATGTTTAACTGTCAACAGATTCGTTCTTGTTTTCTCAAAATATGATACTACTACTTCCCCTTATCCGCAACTAATGGTGCATAGGGCAATGCATTAGATCACAAAGTGCAGTGTATCTTGATCAATGTTTAAATTTTGAATTCAGTGTCAGTCTAAGGAATAACATATATATGAAATATTTTTCTTTGAATAACCAAATTAAAATACATAAATATTGTAACGTTGTGGATTCCGAGTCAAGTACTAGGTACCTACCCCGGAGTTTCGCGTCGACTTCCTAAAGTTGGCAACACTGTCCTTCTCGACAGCGTTCTTTGAGACGGCGGGCAGTTGGCCATGCAAAATGGCCGCTGACATCACCTAGTTGACAAATTGTCGAAATACGGCGGAATCCCGGATGCAGGAGCCGCCGTATCTGTGAAAGGCCCGGTCCAGGAGAACCGTAAGTTTGAACCACTTGCAGCATTGAATTTTCCTAGCATAACACCCACGACTTGCCTAATTACTGTTTTTTTTTTCTTTCCTTCATTAGGGGCCTAATCCCTTCATTGTTTAATTCCTTGAATATTAATATTATTCTTTAAAATCTATCCGTTGATACGGATCATAAATCGCTGGACGCTCATGGTGTGGATCGTCGCTGCTGGCGATAACCAAGCGATCCTAGCAACCCTCACGAGTTACAAAGATGCCCGGTTATGTTTGTACCCACGTGCTGCCTAAGAGCGCACTTTAATCATCTAGAGAACATCTAATCATCACGTCAGATGCGGGCGGCCATGCCCGCATCGAAGCCGTTCTTCATCTTCACGGATGCCAGTCTCTTCAGCTGCCGCAATCGTCGAAAATGCCACCTGTATGCAAATTTGCCTCGGTGCCATGCACCGCGTGTTTAGAAAAAGGTGTGGGAGATCGCCGTGTGCTAGTCAATGTTTTCGATAATTTTAATTCTTGTACAAATTAGATGATTTATCAAAATTATTATTATAAATTCCCCTCAACCTAGTGAGCTAGCTTTTTAATGGCCAAACGTAGTTTCAGATTTATTAGATTGTTGTATTAATGTAATTGGTTGAAGTGTGGAAAATTTAAACGCAGGAATGCACAGCTTACAAAATTAACTTCAAATTTCTAGGTTAGACATCTTGTATGTGAGACTGAAATCATTGTTTTACACGATTCTTGTATTTATAATAATTGCATCATCCATAAATAAACTGTTGTATTGAGACTCCTATTTCTTTTATTTCTTCCCAGGTCCGCGTCCCGTATGTTTGACAACGTGTTCACTTGCTTTTGTTCAGTAAGATTCGTTTTGATAAATTCTTTTAAAAATATTTCATAGAGATTTCTTGTCCACCACTGAGCTAGTTGGTGAAGCGCTGACGGGGATTCTGGTTCAGTATAGAGGACCAGAATCTTCTTCATCACAATATTTCAAACTGACTCCGTCTGCGAACCGAACCTACGACCTCAACGCGCTAATCATTACACCACGAGACGCATAAACAACGGTGTAATTCATGCAAAATGGTTTATAAAATAAAAAATGTTATTTTGTATTTTACTTCAGAACTATGAGTTTCAGTTTACATGAACGTGACACATTGGCCGGCGCCTACGTATGTACGTATTCTAAAGCCGCAATATTGCTAACATGATGTTAGTGTAAAAAACGCGTTTTTTACTCCTCGCTTAGTACAAAAATATTTTTAGATTGGTGATTCTTATGTTAAGTAATAAGTATTACAAAAAGATCAGACATCGTTCGTGAGTGGGTAATTTTACTTAATAAGCTGTCTCTAAGTCAATAAGGAGGTGTAATATATATATACTATTTAAAATATCACAGAGAAAAAACATTGATTCGTAATACTGTGTAATAAGTATTTTTAACAAAAGTGTTTTGACTTTTAAAATTTATGATATTCTAGGGCTGAGTTGTTGGTTATGAAGTATGCAGTAAGTTGCATTAATTCATTTCACTGAACTTCAATGTGTTAAAATATAAAAGATAAATACTTGGAAAACATAAATAAAATGACAATTATCCCCGATTTTCAATCAATTATTGATCCTTTATTAATAAATAAAACACCTTTTTAGTTAGACCACTTATATAGTTTATTCCAGTAACCTGGTTTCGCTATCGCTAGCATCGTCAGACTGGTCCTTTATTAGTTCGTGAAGAGTCACACAGGTGAAAAGTTCACACAGATTCGAAACTTGCATTTAGTATAAACAGAAAAAAACCCCAAAACTGCGATTTTCATTTTATACACTTGAAAGAATTGTTAAAGTTTATTCACCAAGTTAGTTTCAAGACTAATGGGGATTTCTTGTGTTCTTGGATATTTATTTATCGCAAAATAATAGCAAAAACACAACTTTAGGTATTTCTCAGGATCCAACTCCGATATAACCACGAAATAACAAGTGCTTAAATAAATAACGACTTTATTAAGCATTGTTAAATAAAAAAAAAACCAATTTAGTGAAGTGTCTTTAATGCATTATAAAACCTTATTTTTACTTCACTAGTAATATAACAACTACTGTCGCCACTTTTTGTAGTTTCTCTAAAACGTCTTGTGACATATGGGCAAAAGTTTTGTTGGTAAAATTAGACATTTTATTTTTTTAGAAAACACTAATTGGATACTTCGTGGGGCAAATTAATTTGTTTTAGACGCTGAACACTGCCAAAACACTGCCTACAATTTTTTTAATTTTCCCTACTGTTTTGATGTTCATGTTATGTACTTACCTACCTACAACTAACTTTGTATAAATCGACAAATAAAATAATTATGTATCTAAATGTTCGTTTGACTTGAGCTTGAATAATTTATTTCATCTTTGTTTTTATTTTGAACACATCTTTCAGATTTCAAATCAAATGTTTTAAATTATCGGTTTAAGAGTACCTATGCTCAAGTCATAATTTTTTATCAAAGAGTATAAAAAATACAATTTTATATACGTGTTGTAATATACATTCTTAATATGAGCTTTGGCATCCTTTGATAGCAGTGAATTTTACTTAATACTGCATTTGTTGAAATATCGATATCCAAAAACTATTATTCTATAAGGAAATACAGAGTAGACAAAGCCTTTTACTAATAGCTGGTAGATTCTCAAACAATCAGATCAATAGATATTATTTCCATGACATTGTCTAACTTTTTAACGCTATTTAATTATGTCCGTATTTTTTTTTTAAATAGCACTTGATCAAAGACGTAAAGATTTTCAATGTTTTGCGTTTACATACGTAACGGGTTTCCTATTTGCGTAGAAAGTGCAGTATCGTTCACTGTTATTGCTTCAATGTGATCTGTTCATTATTTACGTCACTGTGCAAGTTTGTGGAATGAATAAAACAAACG
Organism: Micrasema minimum; assembly: GCA_022494985.1. NCBI lineage: Eukaryota > Metazoa > Arthropoda > Insecta > Trichoptera > Brachycentridae > Micrasema > Micrasema minimum. The sequence goes on from JAGVSP010004218.1 coordinate 17,766, forward strand.
AATTAATATAAATTTTTTCCGTATTTTAGAAAAGTTTCATCGTATCAGTAAACTTAAATTTTCGTCGTGTATTTACGCGTATTACGTTTAATTAAAAAATGCTTTTAAAATTAAATTATGTGTACTACTGGAATTTTTAATTGTGAGGCATTTGATGAAAGTACATAAATAAATCATTCAAACTATGTTATAATATTAACATATATGTACCAAATAAATACAATAAACGCGTAAAAATTCATTTTATATTCCTTCCTTCCTTGTCCGCTATCAAGACACTGCATCGCTACATCAATATACAATATACATATTGTATATAAATCATTTTATTACATGAAGGTAAGTTGATCGGTCTTACGCTTTGGTGCCAGTCCAAAGTATACACAAAGTAATCCGAAAAAACACAATTACATTATTAAGGTTGCTCGACACGTATGACCCCATGGATCTAAAAGCCTATAGTAGGGATATATAAGGGGATTCGGTCTTAGTATAATGATGGTGCTGATAACAGACTTTATTATAGACTGAAGGGTGCTCGATCAATCATAGTATGTCAATTTTGAGTGTTGCTATCACGTGAGAAGAATTTTGAAGTCAAATGGTTCCAAAACAAATCATAAACGAATTCACTAGTATTTTATCAGTCATGTCGATGATTTTAGATAAAATTGAGATAAGTATGTAGAAACGTATTTTGATTTACTATCAAAATCACAATTATTGAAATTCTCTAATCAAAGTACCCAGACTATTAATTGTTCGATGCCCACCCTGCATTTCGTTGTTGCAGTTTCTTGACAACTTACTGTTGCTATGGTGAAAGTTGCTCAAGTTTTTTAAAACTAAATATGGCACTTCCGTGTTCCTAGTGTTATCTAGATAAACAGGGCTTATAGGGGCCTGTTGATTGATCATTAGTAATGGTTAAAAATCTATAGTAAAAGTAGAAATTAAAAAAACATAGACTTTTTAGTATGGAGAAAAGAACAAAGCTTCAACATTTTAACTATTACTTCAGATTTTTTACTTTTACTAACGATCAAACAACCCAGCCTAAGACTGTTTATTTTTTAGATGAAAATACATTTTTATAAACGTAGGAAAAGTTCAGAAAATTCCTGAAAAACATTTATTAATTCTTTACATGCTTTATCAGACTCAACACTCAACACTCGTTTTATTGGACTAGATAATCTCAATTTCAATTAAATTTAAAACCTCGTTGCCAATTAGATGAATCGATTGTTAATTGTAATCGCTGACATCAAAGCTAAGGAGAATTATTAGGTCCGGATTGTTACGCGTCCAGCCGCTACTAAGCAAACAGCTGATTAAATTGAAAGCAACAAGTCCAAACTTACTAGGACGTTTGCCAAATGACTCAAACTCGTATTATGTCATTAGCCTGTTTTGTGTTGTGACATCAACTTAGGACCAATACAGATCTCAAATAAAAAAAAGCCTAAAATATTAATTTAATAAAAAATTTACTAATTATTAAAAACTCCACTTAACTAGAAAAATATTCATAATCAACAAGACTTATTTTAAACTTAAGAGCCCCTAATTTGATTTGTGTTTAGGTGCTTACTTAGTGTATAAAATGTGCTTGTTTAGTGTATAAAACGAGACTTTGTTGGAATCAGAGATAATTGTTAAAAATGTTTTCCAAGTATTTATCTTTTATATTCTAACATTATCCCCCGAAATGCAATTAATGTAAACTATTCCCTACGAACATAATATCAACTGGTCTAGTTAGCGGTGCACTGTGAGAATTTGAAATTTTTTAAGCTTTTAATTATTTCATTACCAATTATTTTGCTGCCAATAGTAATTAATAGTAGTTGTACTGAAAAATTACAAAAATGAAAGCATCCCGTTATTTTCTTCCGTAGAATTGATTTATTTTTTTTAAACTGCATATCCCTGGATAATAGTTTGAAGTGTATGTGATAATTATCTCAAAGCTTTATGGCGGTCAATAAATCCGAGATATCATTTTGAAAACACAAAATTTTCATAAGCTGGCTGCACCGCACCGGAGTGCAACCTAATATTAAATTTCTTTGCTTTTATTTATATTGTAATATTCAATTGTGAATGTTCTATTTTAACTTTACGAATGCGGTATGGAACCTTAGAAAATGCATCTGCAGTATGCGATGCATCCACAATTCAATTCAATTTTTATGCATGTTGTGCCTACATACCTACTCTTATAAGCCAAACAATAAGAGCGTCGATAAGCAACGATAAGCGGCTGCAATCTGTCTCGAGTATTTGGCACAAGTAAAACAGTGACCAGGTCTTGGATCTTGGCAACGAAAACATGATATACGCTTTAATATATTTATCTACAACACAAACACGTAGATATACCTACTACTTACTTGTGCATGCACAGAACGGAACAAGCTAGATGTACGATTGCAGCTGACGCGTTCATAATAACCCATTGCCCGACTATTTAGAATCGCATATTCAATGTACAGAATGACAGTTTCAATTAATAGACTGCGCCGCCGAATTAATGGGCATAGACACCAAAATGCACAAAGATAAATACTTTAGTGAAATTACATATCGCGTCCATGTTACATTACATTGTCTATGTGGTTGAATACCTTTTAAAATGTCTTGCAAATATCTGCAATGATTGTCTATGTTTGAATACGATTTTAATATGTTCTTGCTTGCCAATATTCACATATGATTAGTACACACCTCAATAGTTTTTTTTGCATGGTCCCTGCTACGCTTTTATTATGTAAAAATATTAATATTCCAGTCCGGCGCCCAATTTAACTGGAAATTGGCAGGATATGGAAATCAAATACTAGGTGAACTGGGGAATGTTGTTATTACATCAGGTGCCCACATTAACCCAGCCATATGACAAGCCAATAAGCCTGTGAACGCCTAGATTATCCATATTCCCTTCCAAATTAGTTACGTCTCTTTGAAAAAGATGTCAATTGGATTTTCTTATCATTGGCCATTTTTTTATTTACTATCTAATAATATATAATATAATATATTGCTTATGGGAATCAGGCGTGATTTGGGATCAGGCGGGATCACAACTGTGATCATAGAGAATTTCCTCTATCTGCTTGCGTTGAGTATAATACCATGGAAAACTCATCACGTGAGAAGGCGGACTATCGAATGGACATCGACAAAAAAAAAACCCAATCAATATTAGTTATCATGGGAATAGAGTAACTGAAAAGAGAGGTTTTTCATAAGCAGGGTTCCTCAATTTAAATTTGAACTTTTCGTTAATTTATTCTTGACGTCAAAAAACTTATTTTTTCGCTTTTGTGAGAGGCTTCCCCTACAAAATACTAAATTAACGTAAAGAACGTAAATGTTAGAAACAAAAAATAATTGGAGAATGAAAAATATAATATCTCTTATGCTAAATGCTTGGAAAATATTTTTGTCTACATGGGCAACATTGATAATTCCTCTGTGCGAATTTTTGTAAATCATTCGTATCATTTGAAGTTTATACACACCCCCTTACAGGTTGCTTTTCCTGGTATGAAGATGAAAGTAGGAAAGTATCATTTTTTAAGAATATTTAAAAATTAAAAGTCATTTTACAGTTGCTATTCCAGTTACCCTGAAATGACCATGTAAGTAATAAAACTCTTATTTTAAAATTATTTCATAATATAATAGCTCATATTCGGTAAGTTGTGTTAGGAGATAAAATTAAGTTAACCATGTTAATTAACTAGACCTCTTTTTGTTATCATCTTTTTTATCATAATGCATTCAATATGTTAATAACGGGGGCAGGTTATAGGAAATTATAATTACCCGTAAGTAGATCATCAGTCTTATCTATGTAGCAATTGCATATGTTCACACATGTGCATTATTAGATAACTTTATACACGAAAAAAAATAAAGCTAGATCATCAGTCTTACTCTCCTGTAGTAAAAACAAATACCACAATAAGAGTATATAAGAATTACCGGAAGGCCTCCTATGTGTCATTTTATTATAAGTATCAAAATAAAAAACCATTATTAAACTAGAAGAGTATATAATATTCTTGGAAATTAACATACAGGTTTTATTTTAATGTCCTCCTTTTCCGTAAAAAAAAATTTGCCAGCCATAAGTAAGTGGTCGCTAACTCCTTCCCTTGTCTTGGAAACCACACAGATGCAGAGACACTTTGTCTGTGTCATTTTAGGTGAGACGTTTGACGTCATTTGTGATCTCCAAAATATTTAGTTTCGCCAAAGTTCGTCCTAAATGGATCACGGTCTCCTCTGGTGAGGTCTTAATACACGCGAGATGTTCCTATATTAAACATAAAAAAACTAATTAAAATCCACGTCACTAAATCTCGTTAAGTTATTTTAAGAGAAAAATTAATAAACAGGCTTAGTGTATTTTTAACACGAATTAAATGTTATGCTCCTTATAGGTTTACAAATAAGAACTCTCATATGAACTTTTTTGTTATTTGTAAACAGCAAACTTTCTGGGGGTCACCAATATAAATATCTACGTGTAAATACAGGTCGGCACGAGGTCGATATCGACCTTAAAAGGAAATCCATAAAAGTTCATCGATATCGCCCTCATGCCGACCTGTATTTCCATGTCGATATATTAGTGATATCTGCCCGGGCAGTAGGAATACGAATTTTAAAAAATATCTGTAGTTTTTGTCAAATTTCACAAAATTTAAGAAACATAGTCTATGAACTTTTAGATACTTCATAGTATCAATAAATCAGTAGTCTTTTTTTCACTGTTTTTAGTTCAGGAGTTGCAAACTCATTATTTTAAGTCGGTGTTTTAATGTAAATATTGAACCATTTGCTAATTTCTGATAATATACTTTGAAGAATCCTTTTTTACCTATTGTATTGTTAAATTAATCTAAACATGTTTATGGTTGTTTTTATTCTCAAATTCTCGATATCAGCGAAGTAAACTATCGAACTTTATACAGGGTCGAACAAAACTCGATGTACAAGCGGGAAACCAGTGAATCTACATAATATTTGGAGTCGATTTTGCACAGTATTTTTTTTTATTTGACCCTTAGTTTTGGAGAAAATTGAGCATGAAGTTTTTTTTTTTTCGAATTTTTTTTTTGCAAATTGTTACCAAATATCATGTAGTCAAATTGATACTATCTATAAAGAAAACAAAATTATAAAGAATTAGAACAATTTTACTAAATCTGCCATACTTACGAAAACTTTTGTGAGAAGAATTTTTTTTTTCAAGTTCTGATTTAAAAGTCACATAACAGAATCGTCTCCAAATACGGTGTAGATTCACCAGTTTTCAGGTTGTACATCGAGTTTTGTTACACCTGTATTCATTAACCTTTAGGAGTGCAAAGTTCGTTTATCATAAAAAAAAATTATAAGTGGCTTTATTAAATGTAAAATTTGAAGTTATAACTAAAAAAGAAATACAATTTTCAAAAGCTCTCTTGAAAAGCTCTTGAAAAAACATGCGATAGGCAGCGTAGCTGCCATAATAAATCCTGTACCTACGTATTATTTACTTAATAATAATGATAGCTCGTAAGATTGAAAATGCAAACTTAGAGTAAATTTCTGGAAAACATTTTTTCCCCTGTTCTGTACTTACTCGTACATATAGGTATATAGATTTGTGTGCATTGAAGTCGAGCTATTTCCAAACATCATGCGTGAAGTTTGAAGTGCAACGCCTTGCAAAGTTCACAAAAGTGACAGCTAGACAAGCTCATTGTTAAATGTCACTCTATCATTGTTTGGCGGGAAAATGATTGTAAATTCTTTATTAGCTCGTAAAAGTACGCCTACTGGTCATTTACGTGCCCTCGAACGCGCATAATGCCACCAGTTGCCAGGCTATTACAGAATACGCGAAATAATCTGGCAACATTCGTCTCCCAGGCGCAACCGAAGCGCTAGTAGGTACCAAAATAAAATGTCTTTACATAATTTCATTGCGGGATAACTTAAAAATAGATCGACGATAAAGTTTCAACGGTCGATAATAATTATTTTTCAGCATAAAATTAAACAAGCCTTTCGTCTAGGTAAAACAATCTATTTTAATTGCAATTTTTCAACCCCCATAAAATCTGTCAATTTATTTATTAACTTACCTTGAAGACACACTGCCAAGGTCCCCACAATAAGGAGTGAGCACAAAATAAACCTCCATAATGTACACTTTTTAGTCCACATTGCCATTTTGTAGTTTTTTTTGGTCGTCCGACCAACACTACACACACTCACTCGCACGGCCGCTTCAGAAACCGCTGGATTAACATTTACCGAAACAAAATCCCCCCCAGAATAGCCAGACTGCAATATTAATAGGAAAATGTCTAATGATTCAAGAATTTTAAAGAGATGCGCGTAATATAAAACATCCACTATTGCAGTTTGTCTATTCTGAAAGAATTGTTCGCGAAATTATTAATAAACGATTTTATTTTAAAAGGCGGTCAGCTGGTTGACGCGCGCGCATAAACGGATTTTTCGTTCCGCCATATTTGATTTTAATTTCCCGCGCGTTACGCAACCATCGATAATGACAATATGCGAGTATGGCGGCTGTCGTACGCTGCCAATATTACTAGTTAATACACCGCGCACAGGTCAGGTAATAAAACGATACACACTTATATCCGGAGACAGCTCTGCATCGCTGGTCGGACATGTACTGCTTCTAGCGGGAGGTTGAGACCCCCCGAAGCTCCTCCCACGGCCCATTTCTGTTGCGAATTTCTCGTCCGGGCGCGGGCGCCGCGGCTAACAGGCAGTGAAGCGAATCACTTTGGATGTCCATCATTAAAGACAATTATTTACTCTAAATAACTGTCATATTCTTACAAAAAGTCTTAAACTTTTCAGCAAAGAGGATTTTATGAGGTAAAAAATCTTAGTTATGTTTTTGCAGTAAATGTCGTTTCGTTTCAACAAATTCAATCCAATCGATTGTAAATAACCAATACAATAAAATTTTAGTTGAACCGCCTCAAGAATAAAAAAATTCTTTTTGTCTTAATTTTTTACCACTTTCTTTTTACAGCTTTCATTTTATTCATGAAATATACCTATTAATTATATTTCTAATATTAAATTTTTTGTTATTTTAAAATTGTTTTGCTGATTGCCTACTTATAATTTTCAAGGAGTTTTTCTAAATAATTTCGATTTAAACGGAACCAGAAACTTTTTATCCCAAAAATGGATCAAAAAATGCGAAAATAAAGATTTACCAGCGGTAGTTTTGAGAATATTTCTTGAATATAAATTCAGGTTCAGAAAATGAACGATTTCTTCAATATTACTCAGCATTAGGTAAATTAATAACTAACATAATTAATAAAATGGGAAAATTATGAATCTTTTAAAACTGAAAGATCCCAAAAATAATTAATTTTACGAAAGGTGTTGAAAAGGTAACTGTAATTCTTTGAATATTTGAAATTTAAAAACAGTGAAATTCTTTTTAAACTGGATACTTTCAGGATCTCCTGAAAATTATGAAAAATGCGTTTACTGTTTTTTTTTTTTTTTTTTAAATGTTATCATGTAAAAGGAAAACGAAATTGTGAAGCACTAAACTAAAAATGTATTTAATTATCTTAATTCTTTATATTTAATAGGTATAATATAATATAAGATGACGAAAAATTCGTCGTGCTGTATAATATCGTCCGTTGAAAGTAGGTTGAAAGCTTTATTCGATTAACAATGCAAGTCGAAACATTAGATAAATATTAAACAAAGATTACAGCAGCTGCCAAATAAGTGAACTCCAAACGGCGATAGCCGAATAGCTTGATGTTGATTCACAAATTCTCTGCTGGCTGTAATTTACTACCAGTGGACCAATGCAATTTAGCAGTTTATTCGAGAGTGCACATTCCAGAAAACTAGAGTATGGTTACTGCACTTTATACTGCAGCTTCCAAACATTTTAAAACTCTGAATAAGTATCTTTATAACGTCATTTATATTATAACCACTTACTGGCAAATCTGGCATTTCGAGGGTTGTTCTAAATTAAGTACAACTACCTGGGAAGTAGTAGATTAGTTTATTTCATAGTATAATATTAATGATGAATGGTAACTAATTAAATCTAGATATTGGTTCTAAATCTTTGACACCTATCAAGAATATAGAGTCCGCTTGACGTGTTTGGTAGATGACAAAGCCATATTTTCACAAAAAGTCCAAAATAATCACTTGAATAAAAGCACTCCTCACAAACAACCATTGATACCCGTAGTTCTAATTTTTTACGGATTTACGGGTCCACGTTGACGGATTGTCAACGGTGGACGTCAAGGACACCGAGAACCTGATGATGCCTTGTAAAATGGGCAAGTATGATTAAGGCTCTCGGCAGGCATACGTAGTATTATGGCCTAGCCAGTCGAAACGTCGCCTCACCTCTGTGTTCCTTGCAAACTCAAACCACCGCACACCTAATATTCTTCTAAAGCACTTATTCTCAAAACTCGGAAGCCTGCTGTTTTGGGCTCTGGTTAGGTACCAATGGTACTATGATTCGCAGCCATAGAGGAGAGTCGTTTTATAGAAACTGATTTAGCTAATTAGAAGCTAAAAATTCTTTTAAAACGTAAATCACTTAATTAGTTTGTTATTTCTTTCTTAGAATTGTAGTCCCCAATATTTTATTAGATTAATGTCTTTTTTGTAAGGGAATCAAAAACCTATATTTTTTTTGAGTTTTAAAAAAAATAGTTTAAAATATTTTAATTTACATAGAATCAACGTGTGTCGAATAAGGTGGAGTTTACTTTCACGAGGAATTAATGAATTAATTGAATTAACTAACGTTTTTTAATAAAACAATATTTGCATTCTTATGCTACTTTCATTATTATTATTATTATTATACAGAGATACTTTCGAGAATTCCAAAATAACTGTTTTTAAAAAGTAGAAACAAGTGATTTTGATTCGATCCAAAGGATTTCTATCTGAAGTCCGCGACTTTGAGCACTAGATCAGAACCAGGTTATATCTTCAGTCGCCAATTTATAGTGTTTACTTACATCTAAAACTACGCACTTCCTCTCTTACCTATATCGGTTATTTTATAAGCTTCGAAAAATTGCACAAATTGTAGGAAAAATTATCGCAAGAAAATTAAAATGTGTTCAAACTAATGGCGTCTACAAAGCTTGTTCCTCGTGTAAATCAAAAAACATAAATTATAACATAACATCAATGTAAATAAATATATGAGTCATGTGACTTAAAGCACATTTTGAAATAATCGATAATAACTGGATATTTTTTAAAACTGACAAAAATTAAGAAAAAGTAAGTTAATTTAAGGTGTCGTTATAAATTGAAGTGTTTTTTTTCTTTATAGTTTTTATAATAATACAATAAATTATAGATTAAATAATTGAGTTCAGAATGCGCTCAGTATCATATCGCTCATATTTGATGTGCATCGACGATAAAATATTTTGGTGTTATTACTCGGAGGTTAAAAGTACAAATACAAAGTATAAATTAGATTTTATTTCTTTTCGAGGCATTTTGATCTATATTATATGTTTTCTCTAGATCTGATAGAAAATCAAAATCAAATTAAATTGATTAAAAGTGTTGTCTTTCTTGGACGCCCGCGCGAGTATAATTTCTAAAAGAAATGTTCCATTTGATTTAATGAATGGAAAAGAGAATTTTCGAGATCTTCAGGCGATCTGGCGACCTCCCTGGGCTAATTATAAACCAAACTATTGCTACAGTGTGGATAATATAATTTCGGAAGATAAAGTAATAAGAATTTTGTGAAAATATCGTGATTTGAGTTGTAAATTTGCGTAGGCGTAGGCGCCAATTTATAAATCATTACATTATTTTAAAATCTGTATTATCTACTCAATAATACAATCATTATATAACACTTTTATTATCATCTGTTTATAACAAAGAAGGTTGCTTAAACTGATATTACAGTTTCTATAGTAATAATAAAATACCTTATCAACGAGTTGGCATCTGATGGAGAAAGTATTTAAATTGATGTAATGAGTAACAATGCCGTATCCTATGTACCATAAGCTTCACTTACACACAGTTTTGAATAAGAAAAGTAGAAATCTGATATTTAAATTTGAGTGGATAAAATTATAAAATGGACCAAGCCTAAAGTTTAAAAAATTTGATAGGACTGATTTTTCCGTACATAATTCTTATTGTGTCTGCTATTTAAAAAACATAACATTACTTTCGGACTTGGTTCATTAACTTTTTCTTAGAATAACCATTCTGTGCTTTGATAATATTCTAATACTACTGCTACTTTTTCTTATCCGCACCTAATGGTGCATAAAGCACTGCATTGAAACACTATGTGTAGGTAATGATGATAATTATAATGTTAAGAGTAATATCACTTTCGCCCTTATATAATTAATATTTACAGCAAATGGCAGTATCTCTGCTTCGTTTTACAGTACTTTTAAACAAATAATTTATCGTTTATTTAAAAAATTCTTACTTTGTTGTCTTGTCTCTCTTTCTTTATGTTTTTATCAGCAAGAAGAAATGTATTTTTTTTTCTGGCGCCGGGAATAAAGGTGGTTATAATTCTAGAGATAAATTCCAATTCACTTGACAGGCGTTCTATTTTTGGGTACGTACGAATAAACTTTTATTTATTGGAGGTCACTGTGCGTACTTTTTAGTTTCAGTGAATCTATGAAGCTGGCCCAAGGATTTTCTCTATATTCGTTCACTCCCGCATCATAGATTTTGCTGATCTGCACACATCAAATTAATCAATCTAGTTGAACTTTAAGCTAGATTTTTAATAATATGTCTCACGCTAATCCGTCACTCTATTTTTGTGTCTCACGTCCTGTGCTGACAAGAAGGAAAGCATGAAGCCACGTTTAGATGGGTCATATTTTATTTGATATAATTTATAGTAAAAACACATGACAATGCATTTATCTTCAAATTTATCCGAGTTACAATTTTTTGCATGGTTTTGTGTCTTTTCATGATAAATTGCCGACTCCTTAAAAGGATGCGCAGCCCGCGGCCGTTTCTCCGTACAATCGTAGTCCTTGACTCTCTCCCTGGAATGCAGCACTAGAAAAATATTGTTTTCACACCTTTTAAATTTGAACACACGTGTTCGATATTTTATTTGTTAAAATAGATAAATAAATTGTTTAAAAAATAAGACAATACAAACACACTTCTTGTCGATGTCTAAAAAATTGGAAAAAATCATTGCTATAGTACTAAATTCCAGGGAGAAAATCGAGGACTAAGATTTTATGGAGAAGGGGCCGCGGTTCACGTTACAGCGCATGCTCTTAAATTAATAAAAATTATTTTTAAATTGTATTTAGGATTGCTTAGTTTTATTGGAGAATGAAGCATTAGCAATATGAATAATTTCTTTACTATGTGGTTTTTAACATACTTATTACATTTTTACACCGTGTAACAAAACTCGATGTACAAGCGGGAAACCAGTGAATCTACATCATATTTGGAGTCGATTTTTTTTTTTTGACCCATAGTTTTCGAGAAAATTGAGTAAGAAGTTGATATTTTTTTCGAGAAATTCTTACAAATTGTTATCAAATATAATTTGTTTAGTCAAATTAATACTATCCATATAGAAAACAAAAACAAATATTAAAAAAAAAAAAAAAAAATTTATCGGAATTCGTGCAATTTTTCTTAACTACGGTACTTCTGAAAGCTTTTACAAAAAATTTTAAACAAAAATTTTAAAGGTCAGATTTAAAATTCAAATTACAAATTCAACTCCAAAAGTAATGTATATTCATAAGTTTTCGGGTTGTACTACGAGTTTTGTTAGTCCATGTATGTAAAACCTTAGACTGACTGAAGCGTAAGACTGATCGTCTTGCCTTCATGTAATAAATGATCAAAATCCACTGTACTTGGTGTACTTGGTGGTGCTAACTACATTTAGTCATCTTCAACATGTCATTTCACAAGTTTTTTTAAAAATAATAAATATTATATGTTTTTTTCTTTTTTGCTCTGTGTTTCTCAAACGGCTGTAAAAATAGTCACTTTGAAATAATTACATTCACTATAATTTAAAAATATTCAAAATAGGTTTTTCGTGTACCTATATACTAGTATGAAGTAAAAAATAAATGCATAAAATATTAGGTATCTACCAAGTGTGGAACACTAAAATTTTATCAATCTACCAACTCGATAATCATAAAGCCTCTCTTTCAATGCAATACGATTAAATATGACAGAAAAGAGATAAAATGGTTTCTCCGAAATCCGTGGTGTGAAATTTTACTGTCACATATTATTTAAACGTAATTTGACAGCATTGCATACAAATTTGAAATGGAAACTAATATGTCAAATGGTACGATATTATTTTTTTTTAATTATTTGTCGTTTTGACTCATTTTCCTTTGATTAATTTAACGCCAAATATTTTAGTTTATTTTCCCTCCATATTAATATTATTATAATACAACCCCCTTGGTATCTACGTATCATTTACCAATAAAAATTATTTAGTAATGTAAGTTTATATCATAAACTGAAGCAACACTTTTTAAATTATGTTTTACAAATAAATTTCTACGGCAAAAGACCGTCATTTTCCCAATGTCATTATTTTTATCTTCCCTACGCAAACCCAGTAGGCTTGTTTAAAAAACGTATTTTGAAATACTTTCTTGTATCGGATAAAATCGGCGTGCATTATAAAATGGGTTTTTTGTGCCGCCAACCGTCAAAACGGATTGACTAAACGATATTCTGTCAAGAGAGCTAAGCCACACATGTATTGTTTTGAGAAAATGAACAATGAAGTTTTAGGAAACATCAAAATTGTATGGAGAATCGCTTGCCTCTTTTCACACTTTAGCAAAATTCAGTATTCTAACAATGTAATATCACTTAGCTCTCTTTGTTACTATAAAGTTCTCTGATAAAAGCGTAAAAATATAATTTTTCGAAAAACGTGGGTTGGCCTTTTGACCAACATGCACCAAGGCGACGCAATATACATAGGTAATAGGTACCTAATATATATATTTTTAAAATTGGTTTATTTTATCGAGAGATGGTGTATAGCTATTCAAAACATATTTATTTTGCCAAAAATTATTTGTTTTGATTAAATTGATTAAGGCGGGTTAATATTTTTCCAAATTGTTTGTTTATTGTGGTTTTCAAATTTAGTGATACCTCGCTCGGTATAAATAATATTATGTACTAGGCAAGGTGTCACAAATGCATCTTTAGACATTTCTGTTGCTGTGACAGCCAAACTTTTTTTTTTTTTTACTAAGCGATCGGCCACCAGTTACCGATTTATACTGGCTACATTCTTTTTCAATGAAATGTGCAAAAACGGAGCGTTTGCATCGTGATGCATCCAACAAATAATAACATTTTACAGTTGGAATATTTTTACCTATAAAAAAAGTCTCATCCTTATTAGGTATATCAAAATATCACAAATTGTTTAGTTTGAAACTTAAGAGGGCACTATGCCACGTGACCTGCGGCCGCTTCTCCATAAAATAATTTATTGATCTTCTTTAAAAATAACGTATTTTTAAAAATTGAGACGTTGCAAATACGCTTCTTGTCGATAGCTTAAACATGTGAAAATATCATTCTAAATTCCAGGGAGAAAATCTAGGAATGCGATTGTATGTAGAAGCGGCCGAGTCACGTGGCATAGTACCTTCTTAACATGTTTTTCTATCTTTTTATTGGCTTAAGTAGTTAAAATGTCATTTTTTTTAAAAATTAAAATGTTTCTACCAAAAATTTTGATTTGTTAGTGTCACTTTGAGAAAATGGTCCTCAATAATATCTTTCCGTTCTTCTTGTTTCAAAAAGCAGACTGGGCGTAAAGAATGAAGCGAAGATCGCGCGCGCGGGAAATTGCGACTACTGTCACGCCGCGGCCGTGTTCTATTCTTGGTCCCGCCATATAAGGCCGCCATCACAGGCCGGTCGCATTTCTCCCATCGGAGATACCTCCATTTTATTATTCCAACCTGATAAATAAGTAATAACATCAGTGCAATTTGGTGTGATAATGAAACATGGTAATGAATACTAGCCTTGAATTAGACTGACTGCCCCTGCGACAAATAGCCGCCAAACCATTGCCGAATATAAGTACCTACTCAGGTTTTTTTATGTACATTGGTACCACAGATGCATATTAAGGTTTTTTTTAAATAATTTAATCCGCTGTTGATAATCTGTCGGCAGTTTACGTCAGAACTACCGGACGTGGAACTGGTGGCCGATCGCTTAGCTTGGAGGCAGGTTTGTGGAATCCATATGCTCCTCATAGGGTGTGGATATGGAATGATGATAGTGAAGAATTTAATGAAATTGAAGAAAAAGTAGTGAAAATTTTGCTCCTGGTTGGTAAGTTATTTTATTAACGAAAGTGTTGTGTATTTTGCGCTCATTTGGGCGCAAAACAGCACTAGCTTTTAAAAAATCACTACCTACCTACTAAAATAAATCAATTCGGAATCCGGACTTTGCGAACTCTTGGCCAAATCGAGTCACGTAAATTTTTAATAAGAAATATTATGTAAGGTTTCAGCAACGACGCGTTTGAAAAAAATCATCATGCTTTCTAAATAGTAGGTACCAATGCTATTTGTTGTTTTTAAATGGATAAAGGTGGGGTTAAATGACTGTACAAGTACTACTACTTTCCCTTATCCGCACCTATTGATGCATTGGTGCACCAAGTGCAGTGTATTTTGATCATTTTTATTACATGACGGTAGGATGATCAGTCTTACGCTTCAGTACTAGTCCAAGGTATAACACATGAAATATTAATATGAAAATCAGTTGTAAATAAATATTAAATTTCTTGTTGACCCTCTACAGGAATCGAACCCGCGAGCTTATGCACTGTAGCCAAATGCGCTAACACTATGCTACGAGGCGGAAAATGACCTTTTCATTGATGGTTGGTCCAGCAGAATGAAATTGACCCCCTCATGCATAAAAATGTGTGTTATTATTTGTATTAAGCTTTACATCATTTTTACGCACGCTAAGGCTATAAATTTCATGGTATGTACTAGTTTCGTAAAAAAAAAATTGGCCTAGATACTTTTTAATTTATTAAAGTCTACACACATTGATAATATTGTCTATTCCTAATATTTCAAAATAACTCAAATAACCTAGAAAATTTGACGTTTGACAGAAGATGTCTAAAATAAACAATTTCAACCTTCGTTCTTTTCGCAATTTTCGTACGATATAATTCAAAATTTAAATGTTTTTATTATGGCATTTAGATCTTTCCTCAAATTTACCTCTGTTGCTTCCAAATTAGTAATGCGACCATTGAACCATATAATTATATCACCCTTTTTAATCCGGAGATTAAGTTTACCAGTGTTCGGTTTAACAATAGCAAAATGTGAAAGTACTCCATATAATTTTAACTGGGATGAAGACAGTTTGGAACACGAATTTCTAATAAAACAAGCTTGTACTGTTAATGTGAATTCTGCTAGTCAATTATTAACTGTTACGCTCGTCGCAATTCAAGATACAAGTCAAAGGTAATTTCATTACATAAATCAAGTGATTTTTTCTAAACTTGGTATTGGTGACGTTATTTCCCCTATAATGAGTTCCGGCCCTGTGGCTGTAGTTGAAATGAATAATACTTAATTTAAATTCGGTTTTGTGTCACGAAATATCATGCAGTGAAAGAATGTACAACTACAAAATACAAAAACACATTTCTTAAAATCTGGGAATAACAGTAGCAAAATGAGACTTCTTTTGTGGTGCAACCTCTATTTACATGTACTGACGAATTAAATTAGCTCTTGTATAAATTATTTACATCTAACTTCTTATTTTACTCTCCACACAATTTCATAAATGATGGTCCCTTTCGCCATTAAAATTGTGTAACTAATTTGTATGTTTCCATAGCGTAGATCTTCAAAATATCTACATCTACATGTATTGCAGCTGTAACGCATATATTTATCGGCAATAGGTAAATTTTCAAAGACATTTTTCTGTTTACCATCACGTGCGATACATGTGGATGTAGATATTTTGATAATCTGTCCCCATATTTTGGCTTCTCAATAAACATGTGGGTGGCACATGCTTAGTATTGAGCGCTTACCATTACTACCCATGATCAATTGGTTATCGATGTGATTGAAACATAATGACTTGACCCTTTTAGACCTAAATAAAATCTCGTGGAAATATTTTTTTTTTAAATCTTATTCACCAAACCTATCTTTTTTAAATTTGTGAAATACTTTTTAAAATTTGATGTATCGTATTTTAGGTGTTATTTAACTTTTATTTTTATGACCACTCTCTAAAGTTAATAAATAGAATTTTCCAATTGATAAATTCTGATCAATAATTTATTTTTTTTTAATTTATCGATACATCAAAAAAGTTTATTTTTTTCAAAAAAATTTAAAAATTAGCTTTTAAGGTTACTCAGTAATACGCCAAAATTTCATTGCAAACCAAAAATCTGTCTGTCAATCTTAAAGTGTCTCTTTTGTATTATAAAAATATTCAAGGGGAAAAAATCAGAGAAAAATCAAGGCACTATTAATTGTCTCTCTTTAGTGTATTTTCAAACATATATATATTATATAATATATGTATATATACGGTCTCAGAGGGTTAAGAAATATTGACTGTGATCAGATGTCGCAGCTGTTCACTATTGAGCGCATGTTACCTATGTGTTCACTGGACAGACATAGTAAGAAATAGCCTTCCGCAGGTTGCGAGAATATCTAACCCAGGAGATTGCGCTAGTTCGCCAAGCACTGGAATGGGGAGATATGAGAACACCAGAAGAACATTGGGAAAGGCGACAACTGATTGACCTCAAACATAACTTAAGCATGCTGACAAGTAAGACTTTTATTATATAATAGCGTAGGATTTAATAAAAATTATGTTTATGATTTAATAAAAGAATAAAAGAAAAGAATATTGTCTTACGATGGTCATTGTAATATTTTTTATCACCCCTATCATCTATTGGTCCATTCTGCTAAGCGATATGACTCTTAACAAAATCAATAGTTGATAAAAACTTTAGTATAGGTAAAACTCAAGCGCTGAAGTTTTTTCTCAAAACTATAAAATAAAATGTTAGTCTTTACATTATATAAGAGACTTAAATTATATAAGAGAGTGTAGAAAGTATTCATAAATTTTTTTTTTTTATTAAAACTCATTTTATGTATTTTTATTTTATTTCATTAAGAAAATTTTTGTTTACATAATATTGTGGTACATCCATAAATCATTAAAAACTTTTTATACAATTCTGAAAGTTAAAATAAGATATTTCCATCAGATACAAACATACTTATTTATGCAAAATGCCCATTTCAAGCTAACATTACATAAATACCTAATTTGCCTCATGCAATTTACAATCTTTCATCTAAAAACTTATGTACTTTAATAACATATTTACATAACACAATTATTAAATGATTTCGGATGGCAAAAATAAAGATATTCCAATTTGACTAAAAGAGTTTTTAGAATTTAGATACATTAAAATATAATATTGTAACAATCACAGAAACTTTTTGTTGTAATTTTAGTACCAAGTGTGTAACAAAAAAATTAAACAAAATATCGCACAATAAAAACACATGTTTATTTGGAAATACATTTTACTCTATTTCATAAGATTCCATTCCGCTATTCACTTGATTGCCTTTTAAATTGAAGCTAATTGCATTTGGTCAAGTAATGCCGCACACTTGTGTTATCAGGTTTAATGTTGTAAGTAATCAATAGTTTCAGAATAGGGGATATTGTATTCATAATATTCTACAGTAAAACTCTTCTTTGGTGTCTCTGAAAATCAATTTTGTTAAATACCTACTACGGCATAGATATATTTATTAAAAATGCCCTTGCTGTGTACTGGAATGAAATGTACTCATAAAATAAAAATGAAAACTATTACAAAATTAATTACGTTGAATGTGAATGACATACATACTTAATTCAAAGAATTCTAACATAATATACTAAAAATCTCAAATGACCTTTACGATAACTGAGATGAAATCTTAAAACAATAAACGTATCCTTGTTTCGCTGGTAATAAAGCAATGTGAGTAACAAGGAAAAGATACTATGTATTTAAGTTATCCTCCATCTAATCATTGACTATACTCAACTTCAATTCAAATGATCATTCTAGAAGTATAATATAAATAGACTTATAATAATATATTGAATTCTGTATCTAAAAGCTAGAAATTATAATTAACTCACTTATTTCCTTCTATGATATTAATTCATGTTTACATTTCTGAATTATGAATTGATCTGTTTCTCCTTAATAAAAGTGTAACAAAAATTCCTTTTAATTTACTCTTACAGAATCTAGAAGTATTTACCTAAAAGATTCTTAAATATTGTACAACGTTCATACCTGTAAATAAATTTTAGTCACTAGAAATAAAAAAACTCCCTTATCGCAATTACAGATTAACATTAATATATTTCAGATAAATATCAATATTTTTATACTTCTTTTGCTTTTAGATAAGGAATTCAGACAGATGACAAAAAGCTAACGTTACTTATTATATTTATATCGGATACATTCACAATAAGGACAAATATTATACAAATATATGGTAAAAGAATAACCGAAAACAAAGGTTGAAAAATCCCTCTAAAATAAAAAAATATTCCATGCTGTAATTAGAAACACCTTCATCTTAGCTTTTAATATTTTTAAATATAAATTTTTAACAAATTATTAACTAATATTGCATTATGTGTGTGTAATAAAATACATCATATTTTTATATTAATTCTATTATAAAAAGAAAAGTGTATAGATAGATAGATAGCAGATATTACAGCATGCTTTATAAATAATAAATTTACGCAATAAATACATTAAGTTAGTGTATTTTTGTATGCACTTCATGTGCACATTTTACGCATCACAATTCTTTTTAAATTAAATTAAAAGTACAAAGAAATGATACATCCATACTGTCGATCGCCATTTTTCTTGGTTAATTTTAATGATCACTGATGTAGTAAACTACATGAGCAGTGGTACGTGAAGAATGCTTTTTATAATTGTGGGAACATCTATCATCGACGTGTCGTTCAAATTTAAAGTGATATATTATAAATGTGACCCAAAACCTAACTTCAAACAATTGTAAACTTAAACATTTACTAGACAATTTCATACCACTGATGCGATCTCGATATTTGAAACTGTATATTTATAGCAACATCTTTCAATGTGTATATTTATTTTCTATTTTCGATTTATATTAACAATTTACAGAAATTTAAAATCAGTTCCTTTTCACTTGGATAGCTATGCTATTATTTATTGTTTGAAAGCTTGTTAATATTTGAGGTTTAAGATGAACAAAAATAAAAAACAATACCACACATACATGATCCTATATAGTTACATGGATATAAAAAGCTTTATAAGTAGCCCCCGTGTGTGGAGTTAATTTTACAATTATTATTCTGTTTCCATTTTAGATTTAGCAAATTATGAATTGTGTAAGGGAATATTACACAAAGTAAACAATTATATTCGCCGTGTAACAATTATTATAAATTGCGTTTGTTTGGTGCAAAAGACACCGTTTAAAATACGTAAATTATAATAATGTAGATATAATATGTATTGCGACACAAAGCACGTGAGAACTACCTGTAATCAATATAAAAACCATATTCAATTTGGTAAAGTATACAAAATTAGTATCTACTTTAATCTTACACAAAGTGCAGATTATATAAATTGATTGTATAAAATTACAAACTAATATTAGTATTGGTATTTGTACTATATTTAATTTTCACAGAACATTCAAACAGTACATATAATTTAGCTTAACCTTTAGTAATAACTAATAACACTTGAGCCCCTAAAACATCTAGAGAAACACAAATCTGTAAATTAAGGGTCCTAAATGATCTCAACGCTAACAATGGTAAAACAATAACAAAATACTTATGGGCCCAAAAAAACTCTGAACTTGGATTCCATTAAAAATTCAAGCAATTCAACAATACAAATTATTAAAAAACAATATCAGGAACAAAAAACTTTTTTTTTTTAATTCACACGAAGCGAAATTCTTACTCCATTATCACAGTTTGTTTAGATATTTTTTGGACCCACCGTACATATAAATGCCAAACTTTAAAATAAACAATACAAATTATTGTTTGGATCTATTCAGTATATAATTTTACAATATCTTTTATTTTTTTACGTTTATAAAGCTCTATACTTACGTACTAGTGTTTTTTAAAAAAAAGTATAAAACCAATTTTCCCCCGGATTTTGATACCGACCCACTTTTCCAATTAGACGAAAAATATATAATATATATGTTTGCATATATAATATTTGCATTAAATTATGAACACGTTATGCTGCACAGCATTTTGTGTGATTGTATTGGAGAATTCAAGGGATGGTTATACTTGTGCGTTATCATATGGTTGAAATGCCTTATAATAACGCACGTAAGTACATCAGTCCAGCGTGTATAACAGTCCTGTGCTATCGTAAGTTCGTAGAAATAAAAAAAATATGGACAACGTGTAATTTGTATTAAGATTTGCTAAAACTTCTTTCGTGCACATCCCAACATCAAAAAATGAACTTTTTCATTGCTGAAACACAGTATGATATGCCCACTGTCATCTTCAGAATGTGACCATATATAAATATGTGGCATAAAATGTGCTTCATGTGTTAGTGTTACAAAATGAGGCAGGAAAAAAGGGGTTAAAGCCGAGTTTAAACTCTTGTGAAGTTACTTCGGAAAGTAGACAAAAAGCGTAGAGTGTAATGACCCTACTGCAACTGTACAAAATGTTTAGTCGATGTATAAAATCTCTGCTCAGTGAGAGGTCACATGTCATATCGGTCGGTCTCAGTCGGTATCGGCGTTGGCATTACAGATTTCTGCAACTTTGCACTTCGGTCAAATATGAAGTTGACCAAAGATGACTGAAGTAGTACGAAGTGACCTTCTACACTCTACAACTTTGATCTACTTCCGTCAACTTCACGAGAGTACGAAAGGGCCTTAATAAAATTTGACCAATTCATTCAGTACTCGATTATATTATTAAGTGATAAAAACTTTAAAGCATTGTATAATTGAAATATGTTTTGAATATTTGCAGGTTACTTGGAGTACGCGGAGAAGGTGGCGACGGTGGTTGCCGAGATCTCGTACCTATCGGGGAACGTGGCGGCGTCGGATGCCATCTGTGAGAGAATCGAGCAGGCTACGCGCGTGTGCAAGGTCGAGCGGGAGGCCAACCACGTGCTGGAGGTGGAGAGCCTGGAGCTGCAGCAGACCGCCATCCTCAGCTCGGCCCAGATGGAGGAGATCATGCGGGACGGGGGGGGCGGCGCAGGCGGGCAGGGAGCCCCGGAGGAGATGGGAAAACCCTGAAAAAGGAATAACATCGCAATTACTGACTGATTTTCGATTCGCCGATTTTTTAACGAAATAACATCGCAACTATAGTCTGAACAGTTTTGTTACGGGTGAAATCCAAAGTTTTAGTTTGGTGATCTTAAAACCATAGATTTCACAAGTAGCGTAACTATGCCTTACTGACTGATACTGATTTTTGCTCGATTTATTTCACTAAAAAGGCAAAGATAAAAATTAAACAGTGAATATCCATAGCTGTAATTAGTTTTTTATAACAAATTTTTATTATAATTTTCACATGTTATTTTAGAAAATTTAAAAATAAAAAAATTTATATATTGATTAAAGATTTTTGTCAATCTAAAAAAAAGGTTCTTGTTAGATGGGCACACCAAACCAATAGCCAATAGCATACAGAAAATGATGGTCTTTACACTAACTTTACTAAATCCCCAAAAAATGAATGAAAACATGAAAAATACATTGAGAAATTAAAAAAAAAATTTAAAACTTACTGCCTATATCAATAAAAAATAAAATAATCGTTGGTAATAAAAAATGTATTACCTGGTTTAATGTGGTTTGGCATCTTTACTGAGATGGTTTTCTATGTCGACCCGACATATGGGGCAGTGCTTGTTGGTGGTCAGCCACTGGTCTACACACTCCATGTGGAAAAGGTGCATACACGGCAGGCGTCTAGAAAAAGGAAATAAAAAGATTATAACTCATTTAGGGCAAACAACTTCTCACACAGAAGTTATAAATTTTATCTCTGGCGAGATCACAATAGCAAACCTTTAAGAATAGGTATCTCAGATAAATACTAGGTTTGTGGTGGTTTGACTTTGTAAGGAACACAGATATGAGACAACGGACACGGCAACCTTTGGTGTCTACTGTCATCAGGCATTTTGGCTGGCTAGGTTGTATGCTACGTATACCTCCCGAGAGCCTTAGGCTCCCATAGTTTCTTTCTAGCAGTAGTATCTGACTAGTTAAATTATTAATTTTTAAAATTTAAATATTTAGATTCATAAAATGAAAAATGTTGTTTTATTCTTCAATTCAAAATATCAGTTTACATTCTGTCGACTAAACAATATTTTTATCTGAAGCTACTATTACAATAGGGGACTGATTTCCAAGAATATTATGTTTGCAATCCTTTATTTTCAAGGGTCTGTAGGTGGTGATTTTTTTTAAATCTCTGTATTTTTACATGTTAAAAACGAATTATTTTTTATTTTATTTATTTCAATATTATACTTAATACGATATAAAAAATAATGTCTCTACTGAGTTGACCTACTGCAAATTCGTCAGTAGGTGCGGTGTGCATAATATACTATGTGAAAATACAAAATTAAATACACACAGATACATACTCTTGCAAAAAAAAGTAAAATGCATATAAATAAAACTACAGGTCAAAACTCAATATTACTCTTACGTGTGACAATATATTTTTTTTGCATGTATGAAAATTGTTATTTAGCTGCGAAAAACTTTCGAGTATGTGTGAATGCGAAATACTTTATTGTAAAACTACTAAAATTCAAGTACCTAGTTAACGAAATATACACATTGTATGTGGTTTTCACATAAATATTTAAAACGATCATCCTGTCCGAATATTATGAATTTCATATTGAACCTACACCCTGCATTTGATTTTTCATTACACCAAGGGGCGGACAACATAATTACCTGCAGTCGTTATCATTCTCGAAGACGGACAGGCAGATGGTGCACTTCTCCAGGGCATCGTCCTCGCTGAGCCCCTCGGCCACGGACCTTCGCTTGTACTTGTGTGAGAATGTGTTGCCTTCGATGACGTCGCGGGGTGGGCCCCGTTGTGGACGTTCACCGAGCGGTGGTGGGACTGCAGCACACGCATGAAGTGCTGCAGGCGAGGGTTGTTGCCGCGCGACAGCAGCGGCGGGCTGCTACCGGTACCCTGGAAACCCCACATACTTTATTAAAAAAGCACTCTACTTTTCCATACAATCGTATTCCTCAATTTTCAAATTTTAAATATCACGTTTCAATTGTGAGTAAAAACTGAAATTAAAAAAGACTGAAAATATATGAGAAAAGAATGCAGTAAGTATATCTTACCAGGAATGTTGGCTGAATAGAGATATGAAGATGGTGCGGCGGCGCTACGTAATGATACAGGTGATGATGTACATGTTCACTGAAAAGGGATAACAAATATTACTTATTTACATGTAATGTCTCCCCCAGTCATGTTGAAGGGCAAATATTAAATCTAGGAAATTGTTCTTAAGTACGAAAGATTTCAAGAATACTTTTTAACTTACTTGTAAGTAGGCATTGGATTTCTGTAAGCTCCTTCAGAGGACGAATTCATATCAGATTGGTCCATATTCTCAGGAAGCTGCAAACAAAAGATCGTAGCTGTAAAAACATTTTAAAAATAAAATACTCTCGGAGAGAAATATGTCGATGTAATTTATTATGGTTTTATGATAATGATGTGTATCATAAAAAAAGCAAAAGAAAATCCTCGCATGGTATATTACGCATATACCTACTAACTTCATTATTATTGCATGGCACATTTTAGGAGACATAAACTAAGGTGCGCTGATTATGATGTCTTTAAATCACCATGACAATTTGTCACCCTGTTGCTCCGTCCACAGATACTTTGCCACTGTTTGTCATGTCACCATAGTGAAATATTTACATTGCAGGCAACAGGGTGACAAATAGTCATGGAGATTAAAGGCTCCGTAACCAATGACGGCTAAAGAGTTTTAAGTCAACAAAGAAAGATGATTTACAGATGCAAAGAAAGATGGTAATGAGTCGAAACAACGTACTGATTGATGACATTATCAGTGTTTTTACTTACCGACATCAAGGTGTGAACAACATCAGGCCTGCTGTGCATGATGGGTTGCTGATGGCCAAGTAGTGATGCGGGGTGAGCCTCTACAGGACACGGAATGGTGTTCATACTGCGACGTTGTAATTCCTAAAGCCAATTGGGTTGGATCAAATGTTTATCGCTTACACGAACCAAGTGAAAAATATTGCACCAAATTATATTTCATACTTGAAAATATGTCTTCCCCAAAACCTTTCAACTAGTATTTTGAGAGGAAGGAATAAGGATAAAGAATTATGTTTAAGAGATATAAATGCAAGACTATAGTAGGAACATGCCTGACTATTTTATCAATGTGTTGGCAATCAGACGTTGGCTGACAAAAAGCAATGTTTACAGTACAAACCAAAAAATAAATTTTATCAATGCGTGCGTATGAGTAACTAGTTATCAGTGATTTTTGTGGGTTTTTACTGGATTTGGAATTTATGGCTTTGTACAATGATAGAAATTACAGATACAAGTAACTGGATTTTGACGAATTGGACTCGTTTACACTGCTGCTGTCTATTTTATTACAATACCTATAGTTTTTTTGTCAGTCCTGGACCACAAATATCCTACCATGTTAAACTTTACACACATTATGCTGCCGCCATTCAGGCAAAAATCACAACTATTTTGTGAATATAAAGTTCATACTTTTCGAAAGCGATCTCCAAACTCGTTTTACTAAAAAAAACTGAAATTCTGCTTTAGGAACATTTAGTTGTAAGGACATCACTTAGGCAGGATAGTCAAGAAAACAAGGAAATTAAATAAAAAAATAAAAAATTGAGCTAAAAGGAGTGGTCGGATGTGTTTATATTTATTTTATACATATACATATTTACATAATTAAATAAGTAGGAAAAGTGAGTTTTGCCAGTTAAACTACATAACTTTTTCTATAAACTGAGATTAAATTCTAAAACGGGTGGTGATTTCTGCCTAAACGGTGACAATATATGAAATAAATAAGTTCTGTATACCTGCATGTGTTGCTGCCTATGCCAGAGTCGCTCGTGGACAGCGTAGGGGGGCACCGGCATGGCGGGGGGCGGGCTGAACCCCGAGCGGGGGGCGACCCCCCCCCGCGCGCGAGCTGCACTGCCCCACCCCCCCATCACAGAGTGCCCAATGAGCGCGGGTAGCCAGGGGGGCGAAGTGCCCCCGTGGGAGTGTGCCAAACGGTGGCCCGTGGAGACTGCGACGACGCTCTTCATGAATAAAAAAACGTATACTGAATCCATTATTCGATAAATACAAAAGCAATCAAATCAATAGTTGTCTCTATAGCAGTTGTTCTACTAAAATGATACATTGCTGCCAGAAAATGCAATAAAAGCACAAATAAACATGACTCAAGACTCAACTATGTACTTGTAATTGGAGGGCCTATGTCAGCAGATTCCTCAGTACTGCTTTTAGGGACTTTTAGGTATAATAAGGCTAAGTGTGGCTTTTAATAAGTTTTAGGCAATCCGTTAATCCGTTTAAATTGGATAATTAATAAGCGAGATACGATGATTTCAAGCTTGGGTTTTGTAAAGGTTTTGTATGAAATGCGATCGGTGACGTCAACGATCGCGTATAAAACCCAAACTTTATGTGATCGTATTTCGCTTATTAATTATCCGATTTACAAATGGACTGCACTGATGGTTATGTGCTTTTTTGTTTTATTTTTTTACATTCACAGAAAAAAATGGTGTACAAGCTCATTGAATAATTTTCCTCTGAAATGGAATACGCGTTCACTCACATAGTTGGTCAGTTGCATGGTATTAAATAACTTACCCATATTGTGGTTAGGGTAATGCGGGGGATGTGTAAAGACGTGCATCCAGGTCCTAGGCGAGTGGTTGGTGTGGGCAGGGTGCGGGGGTGCGCCGCATGGCCCCCCCCACGCTGCCACACCTGTGCCCCACGAACACACACGGAGACAGGCGAACCCTGGAACCATTCCTATTTCTTTATATTATACAAATACTACATAAAGTATTTTATTTATTTATTACATCATTGATTCTGGATGTACATAATATATTTTTTAATGCATTTTCTATATTGGCATCTTTGTCTAAACTTTAAAACATTGATGATAAACGTAAATGCTTGAAAATGGTTCAAAAATATAAATAGGTAAGATATTTTTGAACTAGTGGTTCTGTATAAATAATCAAGATTCACTACACATGGGCTGGGAGCATGGAATTATTGACATATAGATAAAGGTCCAAAATCCATAGAAAATCGACAATACAGGGTCGATAAACACTTGTATCATTCTTGTATCGACGATTTTCTGATTTCGGACCTGTATCTGCATGTCTATATTACAAATGCAGTGCTCTTTGTACTGACCAAAATTTTTAAACGCACTGGCAACGCGCTTTCAACTCAATTCAATAGCAAAAAAATTATACCAGTCGAAAAATAATGTACTTAATTGTGCGTTTTTCCATCACAGTCTATGGTTTTCTGAAAACATGTATCGACATCCTAAAAAAACCTTAGTTATACTAGCTGCGATTAAATTGAGTAGAACACACTTTGGCTGCGTGTTTTAAAATCGCCGTGTGCAAAGGGCCTGAGAAAAGGAAGGTTATGTATTGTTACCTGGAGCGCTGCATGTTAAGGTGCGGGGGCTGCGGCAGCTGGGGGGCGTGTCTCGGGGGGCGCGGCAGAGGCTCCGCAAGCAACTCTGCCAGGCTGCGGGGGGCTGCTGGAGCGGGGGGGCTCCTCCTGGCGGGGCGCTCTTCATCTGGCTCGTTGGTGAGATCTACTATCGACTGAAACTGGAATAAAATCATATTTATACATGGGAATAACATAATACATATATTATCCTCTTCGCTACGAACGACAAAAAAATACACGCGTATATATGACTTTTTAATCTGAGCTTGAAAAAAATATTTTTTTCTTCTCATAATAGCTTTCATTATTACCTCAGATTAAGTAAAATTGCAAAAATTCTCATTAAAATGCGGTTTTTTATTATGTTTTATTTATGGATACTATTAATTTGACTAAATAAATTATATTTGATAACAATTTGCAAAAATTTATAGAAAACCAATCACCTTGTACTATGAGTCAAATAAAAAAATAAAATTCTACAAAATCGACTCCAAATACGATGTAGATTCACTGGTTTTCCGCTTGTTCATGGAGTTTTGTTACATCATGTATAAAGGAATACAGCGTAAGCATGTGGTACTTTTGACTGCTTTTCTAGAGGCTGTGTTGAGGAAAACCAAATAAAGGTGCTAACGGGGCCCTTTCTAAATACTTCAATCAATATGGCCGACCAGGAGGAATGGAGGCTATTGGTGCAGTCTATTTATGAACCACAACACTCGGCATTCAACAGCATAACAAGAACACTAGTAATATAAAATTGACAATATATTTGAGTGTTGGCGACCTACCCTTGGTCTAGGTTGGAGATTTTGCAAGACTTGCACATCATCATCATCATCACTGGAGGACAATTCGGACAACCAGTCCAACTGCAGATCGGGAGCAGATAGTGCCGTGCTAGTTGTTTCTGTTTTAGGAACTGCATTACCCTGAAACCAAACCGATCATTATAATTACACTCAATTTCACATAGCTATCCACTATGTAATACAAATACATAATAAGTCAACCAAACATTTCATTGAGATTTTTCATGAGACAAGAGTAAGTAAGAGTTCTATCTTATGCATTATTTGAAAAATTGAATTTTTTTTTCTATGGAAGTACATAAACAGATTTTAATTATTCTCTATGGTCTTTCATGGCTTTAAAAAAAATGTTTTTAGGGTATGCTTGATGCAATTTACACTAACCGAAATTGGTGAATGGTTCTTATAACAAATATTCATTTATTTATTTTTAAAGCATAGTACATTGGCCGGTTTATTGCTAAAAAGTAATTTTTCAAAATAACCAATAAAGAAAATAGTACCTATATAAAATTAGTAATAGATGACAAGACACGAGACATGAGTTAATAAATAAATAATTGAATAGCTTACATTTTCGCAGCACTTTCCAACACAAGTAATGATTGAACCAACTGCTCTGCTTGTTCCGGGAGTAGCTTCAATGGACTGAGATTCGGCTTGGCTGCTGGAGTTGCTGGGTTCCTGGCTGCCGGCTGGCGTAGGATTTTCCTGTTTTATTCCGGTAGGAGGATCACACAGTTGAGTAACTGATGCTGCCACAGTATTATCTACTACTTCCTGTTTCACATCGACGTCCATCGTCTCTGCTTCTGTGGCTCCAACTTCCGTGGTTTCTGTTTTAACAGAACTTGTTGATGGGAAGGCACTATGCACAAAACAACATTTTTGAGTAGGCGGTGAACTTTCAACTTCCCTTTTTACAGAAGTGGACGGACCAGGTAAAGGTTCAGGGGGAGAAGAAGGTTCTTGTTTTACCACGGGAACTTTACTTCTATCAGGTCCCAAATCAACATTGTTTTGTTCTACTTTAATAGACATGACGCACCTCATAGCAGAGGCGGTTGTGGTTGGAGAAACTTGATTAGACTCTAAATTTCGAATAGCATTAGTGTCTAGCGGACTAGGCTGTTGTACTTCAGGTTGTTGGTTTTGGGTTTCTGGATGACTACTAACATTTTGGGATGTAGTTGCTTGGCTCAAATTGCAAGAACACATACTACTAGATGACTCGTTAAGAAAACTGCGAATATTTGCATAAGGAGGGTGACGATGCATGGAGAGACATTTACCCTTAGGAGAATCGGATACAATGTCACATTCTTGTTTAACTACAGGTTGACTGCTTTCTCCGTGTGCCATCAGTGGTACGTGAGATCCTGAAGAACTCGTAATAGACTCAGCAGAATCCGGTATTCTATAAAAACCCCTCGAGTTACGTGCAGAGTTGGGTAAAAAGGGAAAACACATTTGGCATTTGCAAGGCATTTCTCGGCATACTGGATCTTCGGAATTGTGGCACTTGTGAGATGTTTCTGCAGCCCTGCGACGTTCATGAGGCGGATGGCGCTGACAACTATGTTTCCATTTATTATTGCAGCAATTCAAAGGCTTCTGACTACTTTCTTTAGGTCCCGCACCAGGCTCTTTTTTTATTTTAGGAGCACTTTGGCTGGGTGATGCAGCATTTCCTTCAGTTTTAACTTGCAAATCTGCACCTTCAGAAGGTTCACTAGCACCTGGTATTCTTTCCGTTTTATTAATTCTAGTCGGAATTTTCTTAGTGTGAGGTTCACGAAGAACTCTTTTCCTGGGCGTGAGACACCTGTCTTCCTCTTCTCCAGAACTTACTTCGATCGGATAAAGCAATGCAGTGACTGCAGAATTAGCCTCAACTCCGGTTATATCGTTGAGAGCAAAACCATTACGGTCTGGATCATTTCTACGCAAGTAGTTGGTGTAGTTACTGGGACCAATGTAATCACCGGCAACATCTCGAAGGCGAGAGTTGTTGCTGAGGTTGAGAATATTCTCATTGTGATACGGCAGGGGGTGAACTCGGCGTCGAGAGCGATCCGAAAAGGGTTCTCCGTAGCCGATTCCAGAAAAACGGACTCGCCGCGGCGACTGGTTCATCCAAGGATCCTGACTTTCCACATCGGCCAAAGCGCGGCCGCCATATATATCCAAGTCCTCGGGAGGAGGGTATTCAACCAGTTGAGTAGTTAGGTAGACCCCCGAGTGTAGAGAAGCATCGCGCGGCGCTAAGGGGGGGGGGCGGGGGGAGATGCGAGGAGGAATAGTAGGAATAAGTTGAGAGGGAATTATGTTTATCTGCTGAGGAAGATTGGAGAGGTCGGACTCGTCGGAGTCACTTTCCGCCAAAAACTTGAGATTATCATTGTCAGGTAGGTTCTGGTAGTAGAGTGTTCGGGCATCAGTAGTGCTAGTGTAAGGATAGTGGCTGGAGAAACGGAAAGTGGGGGCGGCATCGGAGGGGGTAGAGAGGTTGCAGGGGACACGCTGGATGGGAAGCTTGCGGCCCGCGGCGCCCGGAGCATGCTCCAGTACTTCCATGTCATCATCACTAACGGCAAACAACGGCTCGCAATCCATGTCAACTGGAAATTATTGTAATTTCTAAATCACAGCAAAAAAACCTACATTACTAAAAAAATTAAATTGTCAAGTAATTCATTACTATCTATAATACTACATTTAAGCTGTCTGGGTTACTTGAGTGAAAAGAATAATAAAATATAGCGAAATACCAATGTAACACAAATTACTGAATTTACTGATCTTTCCCTTATGTTTAAATAGAAATGTTCCCGCTATATAACATTATGTTATGACACAACGGGCTTAAGTGCTGGTGGAGTGATAATATCCAAGTATTATGTATTATACAAATTACCTACCTACCCATGTATTGTAAATGTAAACAGTATAAAATTTAATCTCTGCATAATCTGTATTTGATTTGAAAGAGATCTAAATGTGATCACAACTAGACCAAGCGAAAACAAATGTATCTGGAAGCGTTTGTGTACAAACATAAACGAAAATTTGCAAAAATGCAATTATCAGATTTAGCCCAAACACCACTGAAATGATTCATTTTATACTGATTAATTGTTTACCAATGGAATATTAGACAAGAATAATACTTAGACCTAGAAGGAACATTTGATAGAAGAATACAATGATATACAACAGCGATATACACAACAAAGGTTATTATTACCCGATTGTGGAGCTTGATCAACAGTGGAGGTAAACGCAGTGTCAAATATGTCTGCTAAAGACGAATTTCCCGTGATGGACCACGAACTGCTCTCGCGGGAATCGTTCTTGTTATCCATCTGAAATATCGGAACATGTACGCAAGTTCGAAATACCCATTGCTTATATATTTTTCGATAAATAAAAAAATTGACTCACCGTTCCGCTGTAAAACGATAATACACCTCAACCAATTGTCAAAAAAGCTTCAAGGGCAATAAAGCCATACACATTTGTAGACTGTTTCGCAGATGTATTTAAATCAATTATACCTCCGGGCATCAGTCCCGATCCCGGGAAATACAATAATATCACCAACTAACTAACGCGCATATCGGAAACACACAATGAAATTTCCTTCACAAATCACATATTATTTTTATTATTCCCATCATACTCTTTTCACAAGTCAGTCAGAAAACCACTGTGAATATAGAAACGGATTGCAAATGAAATGATTAAAACCTGTTCGTAAAAGCGCTCATATTCTTCGTGTTGCTTAACCTGCAAATAATATTTTACAGCTGATCGAGCCACTGGCAACATTGACCATTCGCAAAAATGACATTATTTGAGTAGATTCAAGTTTTTAGTTTGATGTAAAGATTTTTGAAAATCCAGAGTTTTATCTCAAATAACATTTTCGTACTAACATGGCATTCAAGTCATTGGTGTTATAATATATTTTCATAAATCTGAATTTTACGCATTTAAATTATTATTATCTCATTTAAATTCTTGTTCATAAAAATGACTTCGATTTCTGCCATATTTCGCAAAAGGTGAGGTAATTAATGGTTTTGGAAGAGGATCTAAGCAATTGGGATGTCCTACAGGTAATCAAATAAAATTCAGTTTTCCTTTATCATGGTTTCATTTCAAACACTCCAACTTTCATTCCCATTACCTTTTTAAGAAATTATTAGTTAGAAGTAGTAAGTTATATATTAATTATATTTTAAAAAATCACGTTTTATATTAAGTTTTCCATACTTAATATTTATAGGAATAATTTCTTGATGTAAATGTTAAATAATGTTGTAGAACCACATGGTTGTAGATTCTGCATCAGAGGTCTGAAGTTCGAATTCCATTCTACTGTAATCAATAACCAGTCTAAATATTATGTCATATTCAATGATGTTCAAAAACCTATTATGTATTGTATTTTAGTGATCGGTGCTTAACTTCCTCGCCCGTATATTTTTTGCTGTAATTTATGGATGACCCTTCATTTCGAAAAATCAAGATGAAAAGTATTAAAAAATATTTTATAATTGTTTTATTACAAAGACAGTTATATAGATAGATCACGACTTGCAAATACGTTAATACGTTTAGTCACAAATTTCTTTTTTTTAAATTATGGTCAATGCTAGGTTATTCCTGTGTATAAAATAAATCATAATTAAAATACACCTATAAGTATCCTAATTTCGCATGTCGGGTTTTTGTAATTATACCTATTTCTGTGAAATTTTATGTACCTAAGCAAAGTATTTACCTTTTTTATTTCTAGCCAATTACCCTTTAAGTGTTGTTGAAGCATTACCAAAAGACTTTCCTACAGGAGTTTATTACGGATTGGCATCTGTTGATAATGGACCCGTTTATAAAATGGTGATGAATATTGGATGGTGTCCATATTATAACAATGAGCATAAATCAATGGTGAGTCAAACAATATATGTCGTTATCTGAATATTTAAATCCTAATTACAAGACATCAAAACATAGCGCAACCAGTGTGTCTTTAATATGTTTTAGCAACATTCCTATTCAGATTTGAATATCACATTGGGAAAAAATCATAAATATTTCTGTGTGAAATATTTATAATAAGTAGCTTATTTATATTAGTGTTATCAACATTCAAGGACTTCAACGAGCACATTATCGTGATGCGATTCATAAGATAACTACTCAGCATATTGATAGTACAAAATAAGTACTTAAGTACATAATAATATTATGTGTGCATATTTTTTAATAAGAAATCCACTTAATTTATGAATCAATTTTAGTGTTATTTTGTATGTATTGTTGTAAAACATTTTATTGCTGTTATCCTTGATTGTTTTGGATATCACCCAAATATCGTGCTTTGCCATATAAATGGCATAATAATTTTTTGTTGTATTTTATTGCCGCATCCACAGTAACACTTTTGTTTGGAAAAAACATAGCTATAAGTATGAACATTTAAGTTCTTATGATAAACCCAAATATTTCAATTATGGGGCTGCTTTCAAATAGTTGTAAATAAGTATGCCAGAAAGAAAACAAGTTGTGCTGGAGTGGGATTCAAATCCAGCAATTCCAATCTGAAGTCTGCGATTTTACAATACCACAACCTGGTTCAATGCGTTATTTAAACCAAAATATTTCAAAATAGATATTTTAAAATATTTTTTCTCTTGAGTTTCCCACATTTTCTTATAATTAAACAATCAAAACATATGAATGAATTATTATTTTAAATTATGTATTTTATTGATTGTCATGTAATGCCAATTTTTTTCACATTATGATATTTTATTTTTGGTACTTAACAGTTTTAAATAACAGCTATTTCTTTCTTAATTTAGAATGTTTTTTATATTTCTTTCAGAAACACACATTATGCACAACTTTGAAAAAGACTTTTATGGATCTGAACTGAAAATTTGCATTCTTGGATATTTAAGAGGAGAGAAAAATTTCACATCTCTAGAGGAATTGATAGAAGCCATCAAATCTGATATTCGCAATGCTGATACAATGTTAGACAAAGAAGAATACTCAGAAATAAAGGATAACAATTTTTTCACTGAAAAATAGTAAATAATATTTTTTTTAAATATGTGTTTACTTTATTAACAGTACTTATTATACTGTACAAAATATCTGATTAGGTAATTATATCATGACAATATGTATTTTTATTGAATTTTCGTTTGTATTTAACACATGCCTATCAAACAAATACTATTGAGCAATATTATTGTGACTTATATTTTTCAAGTGCCTGATCAAATTTGTTCTTAAATATTTATTTCGTACTTAATTCATAAAATGAGTTGTCTTATTTACTGTTCATAATGTGTACATAACAACTTCTCTTATATATATTTTTACATGACATAATATCTGTTTGTATTTTGTGAAAGCACTATATTAATGCTGCGGTGTCGCTTAATTTTATCAAATGATTTTATAAATAAATATTTACATTTATTTGAGTCCAAACATACTATTTATACATTATTTTGTTTTTGTGATGTGTATTTAAAAATATGTTATTATTTTGTGTTTTATGTTAACTAATTTTATGCCTTAGCTTATGATTATGCAGTTACGTCACAGACTCGAAGGCCAAAAAATAAGTTTAACCATTTAGATCTTAGATTCATACATTTTTGGGAAGAACATCCTGTTAATTTAGATACAGTCCTGATAAATCTAATAATATAGCAATTTATAATGTATACTCGAATACAAATATTTTCTACTTGATAATCTCAACCTTGTAGTATTAAATCCAAGTATTTTAAGCTGCATTGTTTCAAGACCATAAATGCATAACCTATTTCGGGATTAGCTTCTTTTTTCATATAGGATAAAGGATAAAGTTTGTCGTATTCATTCCAAATGTTTTAGTAATGATATTTGTTTAGGAAAATTAGGTACTATTTACATTTTGTACTTCTTGTAGATGTAGGTAATCAAATCGGCAACCCAATTCACACTCTACGCTG
The DNA here is from genome assembly GCA_022494985.1 of Micrasema minimum. NCBI lineage: Eukaryota > Metazoa > Arthropoda > Insecta > Trichoptera > Brachycentridae > Micrasema > Micrasema minimum. The sequence continues at coordinate 52,690 of JAGVSP010004218.1, forward strand.
GTTCCGGTTTGATCTCAGTGAGATTTTAAAAATCATGTTTTTCTAAATATTTATATTTATACAGAGATGAAGTGGATTTTTTAATATTTATTTATTTAAAAGGTAGATATATAAAAATCAGTATACACCGTGTTCCACGATGAGACCGCGAAACTCCGAGGGTGATTATTCATGATATTGTGAGAAAAAAATCCTATAAAGTTTTTCAAATAACTCAATTTTAATCTCTCAAAAAATATGAATAAAAATTCACATGTGTAATACTGACTTAAAGTTTTGTACTGGAAATCACATATTTTTGAAATATAGACTAAAGATTTAGATTGGAAATTTGAATTTGAATGTGGGTACGGTGACCGGGGTGGGCCCCCCCACTCCACCCCCTTGCCAACACTTACACTTCAAACAGAAGCCAGTATTACAAGCGTTGCTTTTGATTATTATTTTTTTAAAATTGATGATTGGAAATGCCTCAATCAAAAAACTTTACTAGGATTTTTTTCTCAGAATGCCATGAGCAATCACCCTCCAGAGTTTCGCGGTCTCACCGTGAAAAACGGTGTATACCTACTCCCATCATGGGAAAAATCCGGATTTGTGTGCAAGTATTTGAACACACTCAAAATGTTATTTTATATATATTTATATTTTTCTAAAGCCTGGTTGTTTTATTATTCCTCTCTGTCTTTCTTCCTGGCCTGTTGAGGTTGTTACATGAGCTTATTTTCATATAAAACGCTTGCATACACTTACTGATAATATTAAAAAAGGGTAACTAGTAACTGAATTATAAAAATTTTATTCTCACTAAATATGATTCATTCTTACTTTGTCGTCATAGTATCAGAATTACTCAGTAATGAAAATAAATGATTACCCTATCTTCTTTTTATCTTATGTCAATTCGAGAAGGCTTTTAGATTGCAACATGATAAACATTTAGTTATAATTTTTTATTTAAATTAAAAAATACATGTATTTCCCATGAGTTACAATAAACTCATTTTTGGGTTTATAAGTAAGGATAAGTGAAATGTGGTAGTCAATATGGTTTAGTAAAGTTTGTTAAAAATATGTTTGAACCTGCATAGTGATTATTAAACTGTAAATTTATCTTTGTTGTGTATTTATTATCCAAATTATTATATTAAATACTATTTTTTATCATCAAAGTTATAATTTTGGTTTTATTACAATCCTCCAAAAACTTACATGACCTTAGTGTATGTTACTGATTATTTATCATTCAATGAAATATTTGACATAAATGGTAATACATAGTTTTCATTACTAGCAATACTTCAGATTAAAAATCTTAAGTCGTAATCCCACAAACGTTTCTTATTATTAGCATGAAATTCAAATATTTCTCTTTTTAAAGACACCAAGAACCTGATACCTTTAGTCGATCTTACAGTCAAATCACCACATACCTAATATTCTTCTGAGACACCAATCTGCTATTTTGGACACTACCAGTTAGGTGCCAAAACTCAAATGTCCAAATAGCTAAGGATCACAGATTGATATATT
>JAGVSP010004219.1:0-35113 GCA_022494985.1 Micrasema minimum
GCGTGGCCGCCGCACGACACGGCCGCCACGTGCTCGCCCACGTAGCGGTTCCCCTCGATGTAGCTCTGCTGGTCGAGGTCGCGCGCTCGTCGTGCTGCTGCGGGCCGCCCATGGGCGCGGGCCGGCGCGGGGGCGCGGCCCGCCCGCCCGAACTGCAGCAGCGCGCCGCCCCCGCCCCCCGCCCCCGTACCCGTCCGCGCCGCCCTCCCGACGGGTGCTTGTGCCCGAAGCTGGTGGAGACAGAACATATCATTACAATCGGCTAACTTATGTTTTTAAACTATATTGCCTGGGCCCAGATTACGAGCATATCTACATCTGTATGTATCGCAGTTGTGACGCGTATATGACCGATTACCGTCATATACGCGTCACAACTGCGATGTACTAGATCAGGGATGGGGAAATGGCGGCCCGCGGGCCACATCCGGCCCGCGATCGATATCAGTAACTATTATTAAATACGCCTCTCGATAAACGAAACTTTTACAAAAATACACTTTTAAATACAGCGAAATACATAAATTAAATATAAATAAAGAATAGTACTCTTGTGCTAAATTGTAACAATTATTTTTTTTTACATTGGTATAAATAATATATCGAAGTATGCTTCAAACGAATACACAGAATATATATATAAATATAATGATATGAAATATCTGTTTACACTGTACAAATAAAAGTATTGACAGGAGTTTTCAACCCATTACAAAAATTAAATTTAAAGAAAATTTCTAAAAAGGAAAAAAAAAGAAATAATAACAACACAGAAAGCAAATTCCAACCAAATATACGCGATAAATAAAATGCAACAATTCTTCAAATAAATACCAAATACCTTGATATACCACGATATTTTATTTAATATAATAATTATTTAAAAAAATGTTTAATTAGATTTAAATAAGACAATACGGAACCAACACCCCAATACATCGCACACATCAGCATAATCATTTCCAAGTCTATGAATGCGGTTGATGGGCGAATGCATTAGGTAGTTGGTTCTCATACTGTCAGATGCAAAAAGTGCATTATATCGCGTATATCTAGTTGGTACCCGGAAGTTAATCAGTTGGATCAATTCGGGGCAGTTCAAAATTCTTCTCGGATTCATTTGTATCTACTAGTAAGATAATATACGAGTATGCTTGTAATCTGGGCCCTGAAACTAGGACAATAATGCATGGAGGAAATTTACATGCAATGGCAGAAAAATAAATTAATATGTGTAAATACTTGTAGACAAAACTGGATTTTCAAATTACGGGCTAATAAATATTACCTCATGTGAAGCGACGCGCCATTTCACCAATATGTCAAGTTCTGATAATTGGCAGATATGGATATCACCGTACTAAGGTGAACTGAAATGTTGTAATACAATAAAGTGTCCGCTTAACCCAGCCAATGACAGGTCTATAAGCCCTGTAACGTACTGGACATCCAAATTCCCTTCCAAACTTCTCGTCTCTGTTGAGATGTCAAATTGTCCGATGTATCTTTAATAGGGTTCTTCCCGATAACATGAATATCCTTGAAAACGCTATAAATATTTAAAGTATATTTTTACAATTCCAACGATATAAAACACAATGATCAAAAATTTTGTTTTCATTTATAAATTTATGTTTAAAAACACGAAATTACGAGTGACTTTTAACGCCCGTTATTGGCTAATGACGTCATACCCGTCTACCGTGGAAGGCGTGAAATTCATTCCGTAGTGAGCGCCTATATTGCTGTGACGTCACACCGCATGCGCGCTAAATGGAGGATTTTGCGAGCGATTTGAAAAAGCGCTATTTCAAACCGCGCTAAAAAATTCATATGACATCGTAAAAAAAATAAAAAAATTCCCTTGATATTGTAATTTTTCAATCATTTTTTTGAAAATAACGCATATAATCGTCGCTGATCGGAAGTTGGAAGGTGACCGTAATAGTGAGTCACGGTGTCATATTGTGTATAAGTGGGTACACTATTCTATTACAGGAGGAATACAATAACCGCTAAATAACAATAGCGAGCCATTAGCAATCTGGGCACGTAGCGCCACCTGTGTTCACGGTCGCCCAGAAAGCAAGCGAACATGATTCTGCCACTCCGCGATAATTAATCAACTGGTGAATCTACATCATCATATTTGGAGTCGAATGTGTAATATGACGTATGAATCAAGATTGAAAAAAATTAATGATTTCCTTCTCATAAAAGCCTTCATAAGTACCGCAGATTAAGTAAAATTGCGTGAATTCTTATTAAAATCCCATTTAATAAGAATTAATTAGTTGATTAATTAATTATGTGATGCGACTGTGCCAGGATGTAGATGTCGAGGAAGGCCGAGAAAGACGTGGCATGATCAAGTAAAACAAGTGCTTGAATTGTGGGCATGTAAGAAGTCGGAATAATCGGCGTGCGTGCATGAGAAGATGTATGAATGTGGAGGGAGCAATGAGAAGTATGCCAGGACAGAGTGGTGTGGCGTTCTATCCTCTCTGCCTACCCCTTCGGGGAAATGGCGTGATCGTTACTTAATTAAATCCAATTTTTATTTTGTTTTCTTTATGAATAGTATTGATTTGACTAAATAAATTATATTTGATAACAATTTGCAAAAAATTTATCGGAAAAAAAATCTACTTCTTACTCAATTTTCTCGAAAACAATGGGTCAAATCAAATAAAAATCTACAACATCGACTGTAAATATGATGTAGATTCACTGGCTTCCCGCTTGTACACCAAGTTTTGTTACACGGTGAAGAATAATCGAATTTTCTTGGACCAGGGCCCTACCAACTTATCTACATACATCTATGTAGGTATCGCAGTTTGTTCTGCCGTGTCTGAGGTGTCTACGTCATCAATAGGCATTTACGTCATCACTAGACATCTATGTCACACGTTTCGTGTAATTAGCCTAAGTGCTGGAGTCTTTAGACGGTGGAATTTGATAATAAGTGGTGTTTTGAAATTAACCCTAGGAAGCGTATATTTTAAGAAAAGTTGTGTGGAAACGCCCCTTCTGGTGAATTCTTGTTCGAAGGTAGACAATCATACTATTTATCATATGTACCTACATAAGTATCTAGTCTTTCGTGGCATAATAATATTATGATCAATAACAAAATGGTGTACAAATACGGCGTCCTGTGCACCATTATGTGCGTTTAAGAAAAAGTAGTAGAAACGTAATATCCATGTACAGCGCCCTTGATGATGTGATTTCTCGCGAAAATGGCGCTTGATAAATTATCCATGCCACATTATCATTAGTTCAATAATTAGGCACGCGTCCACACTGTTCCGGGCACTGGGCGCGCCGCACGACACCTGCCGCGGCCGGCAGCCGCAGCCGTGTGAACTGACCCTAATTACAGCTTCTGTACGCGCGCCTAATTAGCTAAGTACAAAGAGACCCCACGCCCACGCACGCATACACATTATCAATTCCATACGATTTATAAAATGAAGATTTGAAAGTTGAGGATGTATTTCGAGTTGACGAAGTCGGAAATTGAGCCAGGGATTGAGTATTTTTTTTTTTTTTTATTTATAGGAAAAACAACAGTATCGATACATGAACATAGAATACAAAAAATCATGATTACCAATTATAGGTTTTCACATTTATACAAATCAAAGTAAGATGGAAAAAATAAAAATAAAGAGATATATGAGGGAAGGATAGGATGATAGGGATAGGTAAAAGGAAAATGATATGACTGGGAATAGAATTAGGATTACCTTTTACAGTCAATAAGATTTCAAATAATTTTAATTTGAAATTGGGTAGTCTGATGTTAAAAATGTCAAGACAGGTACAATATTCATTGAATTTCGCACAACTACGATATATAAAATAATTTTTTAAATATAATTATTTGATGGTGCTAAATTATAAAACAATTAATAAAATAAAAGTATGATTTTCTAGCGCGTTTACCACTCCTGGCGTTGGACTTCAAAAGTCTTATGAACAAAAATAGCGCGGAATATTAAATTAATATTATTTATGTACATATTTATTGCCTTTAAGAAATAAATTTTTTAAAAAAATATCACGATACAAGTGTTTGTATTGCGTTATATTTTTTTATTGTATCGTATTTTTAGAGGCGCGTGCCTCTGGTAAACGTTTAAAAATTGTGAAAAAATCATTGCACTAGTAGGTACTAAATTCCGGGGAGATTAAAATCTAGGACCATGATTGCACGGAGGAACGGCCGCGGGTTACGTGACCGCCATTTTTTTATAGCTTAATAAAATCTACAGTAGAAAAGTAATAAAAATATTTTTATTTGATTTTATATCTAGAGAGATGAAGTGGAATTTTTTTCCAAATTCTGGAATATTCGACTCCAAATATGATGTACATTCACCAGTTTTCGGGTTGTTAGGTAGGTACTACGAGTTTTGTTACACCATGTTTAACCTACTCTCGTCATGGGGAAAATCCAGATTTGTGTACAAGAATTTGAACACACTCAAAATGTTGTAAAATCCTCTAAAAAAGGAACCTCCAGATCTTCAGTTGCTCGATCACAGATCACTATCGACTCGGTGATAAGCGACGTGATAACGATTTCTTACCCATGGATGTTTAACGTTTTCGCGATCACAATGGAACACGCGTTAAAAGTTATCGATCGGGATTATTAAACAAACGTATCTAGTCGCGAGCCATTTCCCGAGATATATCTTATTCGCACATATCTTCATTCAATCTTTCTCGAGTGCCGTATTGCATTTAGCCGGCTTTCGGCAAGCCAAATATTGAGAAAAGCAGTCGACATAATAAACAATCCGACATGCGCGTTGATTTGACGTTTGACGTTCGGCCGCGATATCGCGTGCTCGGCTCTGCTCGGCTCTGATCGGCAATGCTCGGTTCGGCGAACGTGGTATGAGCGTATGTTTATTATGATCGGTCAAATCGTTAGCGTTAGCACGTGGTGACTGACAGAGAGTCCCCAAGGACTCTATAACAGTCGCGGGTGGAGGTGGGACGATCCCTCAGCACGTGGTTAGCACGTTTTTTAACTACGTCGATAGTTATCTGTGATTGAGCTCCTGGAGAACCAGAGCTGGACGCTGTTGTCGTGATTTATAATAATAATAATAATAATAATTTATTTCCAAACCTTGAGGTGGGGAGTGCAAGCCTCTAAGGTTCATATAAAAGAATACATAATAACAAAATAAAAGTAAAAATATGCATCTGCATATAAAAAACAAGAAAAGAAAATTTCTCGCACAAATTTTTTTCAACTCCCGGCGACAGTTTAGAGGCACTCATGGGAATAAATATTTCATTTTGAGCCGATCGAATACTACCCCTATTATTTACATGGACATTTCTCATTACCGAATTCCAGACAGACTTTATCAATATAAAACACGCGTCCTGTTAAGGTTTCCTATATACGGTAGGATTATAGTAGGGAGATAGGTAGGTACCTAAAGCGGACACGTGGCCGTCTCTCTCTCTCTCTCTCTCTATATATAGGGGTGCTCAGCACATCGGGCCAAATGCGAAACGTTTTAGACAATAATTTACAAGTGGTCGTGCGTCGTGCGTAAGCGCAATAATAATGCACTATCTGCCGTGTTATGGGAAAACAAAACAATCGAAAAAGAGACAATGAGGAATTTGACAATCTTATTCTTTTATTTGAGTACCGAAATAAATTATTAAAATAAGACGACGCAAACACGTTTCCTGTCGATATCTTAAAATTGTGAAAAAATTATTGCTCTAGTGCTTCGTTCCGGGGAGAATATCAAGGACTACGAGTGCATGAAGAAACGGCCGCGGTCATGTGATGGCAAATTCTCTTGAAGGTAGGGCCTATCATTTTTCCTTAATCACAAATTATTCGTGTCCGCATAAATTGATGTAGTTTATGTCTTTGTCTTGTGTTGTTACTGTGAACATCACGGTTATTAGTGTAGTGAGTATTATTGTGCATCAGATCCGGTATGTTAACAATAGGGTTCTTCCTGATAGCATGAATATTCTTAAAAACGTTATAAATATTTCAAGTATACTTTTACAATTCCAACGATATAAAACACAAATACTCAAAAATTTAGTTTTTTATTAATAAATTTATGTTTTAAAAACACGAAAAATACGAATGATTTTTAACGCCCGTTATTGGCTAATGACGTCATACCCGTCCACCGTGAAAGGCGTGAAATTCATTCCGTAGTAAGCGCCTATATTGCTGTGACGTCACACCGCATGCGCGCCAAATGAAGGATTTTGCGAGCGATTTGAAAAAGCGCTATTTCAAACCGCGCTAGAAAATTCATATGACATCGTAAAAATTTTAAAAAATTCCCTTGATATTGTAATTTTTCAATCAATTTTTTGAAGTAAAAAATAAAAAAATCGGAAAGAACCCCACTATATTAATTTTCATAGATAAGCTATTTTCTTCCGTTCCTTGTCATGTCCTAGTCCTAAGAAGATTGAGACAACTTTGTCTCAATCTCAACTTGTTACAAGGAAACAAAATTATCAAAAATGTATTAAATAGCGGAAGATAGATATAGTTGTCTTTGTGTCACAGCAAAATACAAATGGAACATAAAATTTTGACAGTTCTCTTTGAAATAGCTTGTCTAGTGTTAACTTAACATGTCTCTGTATGCTAACCTCCCAGTACACAGTGCACGGTACACGGTACACGGGAGGGGACACACGCCCTTTGTTTTGGAGCCCGTTCTCAGAAATCCCTAATGACGCGTGAGTCATTCCCGTATTATATATACATTTCATTCCATCATAAAGTGCCATAAAGGTGCACTGCACTGCTTCTTTCTTGCACCATTAAACTTCTCCAAACTGCGGGCTTATTGGCGAATGGAGAATATTGCTCTGCAACAATAAGCCCGCCTTTGTGTTCCTGTGTTCCCTTCTTATACGATGTCTCAAACCTGGCGATTGGTTTACAGCAAGTTTGTAAAAAAATCAATAGTTTAGCTATTATTCGACATATAAATAATTATTGCTTCTATTCCCAAAAGTCGAAAATTGGGAACACTTCTAGAGATTTTAAGCTTTTTGGGCTAAATAAATAAATCTTTGAGCCTTGATAAATATATAAAAGGCAAGATTATCAGTCTCACGCTTCAGCACCAATCCAAGGAATCACGTAAGAAATAATTTAATAAGAAAAATCACATTCCAATAAATATTTCATATAAACTCCGTCGGGAATCGAACCTACACCACGAGACATGCTGTCAGAATGAAATGATTGTCAGCGTCTATTTGAGTGCGGTCCCCCAGGCGCTAGGCGCGGGGAACTATTTATATCTAATATTGACTTTTTCTTATTATTAATAGCTACGCACCTTCGTGTGTGGGGCCTCCGCCACCGGCCATCACTACGGGAGACCGAAATGTTAGACGAATGCCCGCTGTATACGGGACCGTTTTCTTGTTCAGAAAAAACTACACAGTTTCTTGTTCAGAAAACTGTGCAGTCTGTCAAACTTCTGTCAAAGACACGCTAAATATGTGTATTTTTGAAACGCGATTGTAAGTTATTATCGTATGTTTGCTCTCAGGAAATCGTATATTTAGCTAATTATGTAAATATGTTATTTGGTTTTTTACGTATTTAAAAGCATACAATAAACCAATGTCTACTTAAACGTTTACATAAAAAACATTAACTGTCATGTCAGCTTAAATCTGACATAAGCACGCAGTTTTTTAAACAGTTTTCGTTGTATACGGGACCGTTTTCAGACTGCATAGAAAACTGCGCAGAAAACTGACCCGTATGTAGCGGGCTTAACTATACAGCTTTTCAAATCGTGTGATGCCTCGCTCGGCGCAAATTCGTGCTGGGCGACGAATCGCAAAAGTTGAAAAACACTAACTTCAAGCTGAGCAAATATACGCTAACGAGAATTGTGCGTGATTATCAATATATTTAAATTTTGAGCAAAGGTTGACTCGGTTTAGTAGCTACGAACTACGAACATGTGTAAATTAACATGCTAGTTATTTTGTTCAGTAGCTCAATCACAGATAACTATCGACGTAGTCAACGTGCTAACCACGTGCTAACGCTAACGATTTGACCGATCACAGTGAAAATACGTTCCATACCACGTTCGCCGATCCGAGCATTGCCGATCTGAGCCGAGCGGATCCGAACTACGCTTTAACACGGCCGTACGTCAAACGTCAAATCATCGCGCTTGTCGGATTTTTTATTATGTCGACTGCTTTTCTCAATATTTGGCTTGCCGAAAACCGGCTAAATTATAATAAAGATTGAATGAAGATTTGTGCGAATAAGATATATCTCGGGAAATTGCTCGCGACTAGTATGCGCTCGTTTAATAATCCCGATCGATAACTTTTAACGCGTGTTCCATTGTGATCGCGAAAACGTTAAACATCCATGGGTAAGAAATCGTTATCACGTCGCTTACTACCGAGTCGATAGTGATCTGTGATCGAGCAACAGGCGCGAAAATTAATGTATTTTGGTTTGTGCATTAGGTAGAATGTAGCATGTTTGGTGCTGTTTTCTACCAAGGAAAATAACAATACCTACTCTTATATTGTTTGGTTAAATTTTCGCCGAGTGTTAAGTATGGATGCCATTATCGGACTGGTAATTATCGGAAAAACTTAAATCTACCCCCTCCACCAACATTCGCCGTTAAACCGACTTTACAGACAGCCAAAAGTTTTTTGTTTACATATCATCTCAGCGAACGTCCAAAAGTTTAAAAAACACAGCGCAGCGCAAATAATTTTTTGAATGACAGCGCAGAAAAAAATGCGGCCGTTAAAATAAGGCGCATACGGGAAGGACGGCCGATCGTTTAGCTTGGAGGCAGTTTGTGGCAACTATATGCTCCACATAGTGATAGGATCGCATATAATAATAGAAGATGGATGATGATGTGAAGAGGAAAAATAGAAAAGTGACAAGATAAAGCTTGTTCTGTCAGCAATTCTGAGTGATTTATATACCTTCTAAGGATCAGCATAAAAACTCTGATTCCAGGGCACATAATACGAGTATCCCCCGCTAGCCAGACAATCGGGAGCCTCACTCACTTCGCGCAGGCACAGTCGCGACAACAAACAATAATAATTCCGATTGCGCGGATCCGTGGCGAGGTCCCGCCGCCTCCCCTTTCTGGCCGCGGGCCAAGCGAGTCGCGAGGGCCGCTCCGTCGGTAATGTAGGGATCGCGCCGCGGATAGAGGAGGACGTGAGACCGCTGCACGCCATTACGGATTACGCACTTTTACGCACAAAAAACTTGGAAATGAAGAAAGTTAAAAAGTTTGGAGGAGTGACGGCAATTTATCACAACCCTTAGATGAAATAAGGCGAGAAATCAGGACTGTTGCAAAATGTTTAAGATGTAGATATTTCTTTTAATCAAAGGCGTAATTCCGGCGATATTAAAGATGATAGATAAAATACATTTTTTTTTCAATAAATGTCCGATCCAACGCCTTATTCGTCAAAGATCTTCGAAAACTACTTCACTGAATTAAGAAAAAAGTTGTCCTTAAAATATTTATAAATCATTTTCGCTTTTATATGTTTGTGTTATATTTACTTAAACATTATATTTAAGTCATTTACTTAAGCATGATGTGAATAGTTTTAAAGGACAATTGGTCTAACTACATATTTTAATCTTTTTTTGTATTATATTTTATATCCAATTGTCTTTTATTGTTCCTTAGCAAAATAAAGTAAAATAAGTTGCAGATACTTAAATGAAATGAGAAGAAAATATGCAAAAAAGTTTTTTAAAAAAATGCTAGGTGTTTATTATTTTTATCATCAAGAACATCCCGCAAAATTATGTTTTATAATTTGCTTTCATCATTTCCGCGCAAAAAATATAATATTTAAATTTTCAAATTTTTGGAATTTAAAATCGAAAGAAAAGAAAACAATGAAAAATTATTAAAAAAAATAAAAAAAAGGGGGAAAGATCACGTAGAATAAGGGTATGGCCCCCTCTCTGCGCGAGAGCACGAAAAAAAGAAAAAAAAAAAAAAAAATCAGGGGAAAAATCCCGCGACTAACGAACTATTTTTTCCCTTTAAGGGAGGGGAAGTTAAGGGGGGGGGGGTTGGGATTCGATCCATTTTTAAAAATTTTCCCGCATTTTAAAAAAAATGTTTTTTTTCTTAAAATTAAAAAAAAAAAAAACTTCTTAAATAAAAAGCCTTTAAAAAACTCTTATAATAAACAAACCTTTTTAACAAAAAAAAACCCCTAAAATCTTTAATATAACATAGACCATTAATTTTTTTACGAAAGTTAAAATAAAACTAAAGTAAATTTAAAATTTAAATTCCCAATATGAGCTTTTAAGAAAAAGTAGTAGAAACGTAATATCCATGTACAGCGCCCTTGATGTGATTTCCTCGCTAAAATGCGCTTTGATGGAATTAACCATGCCCACTTAGTCATTATTTCAATAATTAGGCACGCGTCCATACACTGTTCCGGGCAACTGGGCGCGCCCGCAACGACACCTGCCGCGGTCCGGCAGCCCGCAGCCGGTCAGCCGCAGCCGAGTTAACTGACCCAGATTACAGCTTACAGTACGCGCGCCTAATTAAGCTAAGTACAAAGAGACCCCACGCCACGCACGCATACACATTACAATTCCATACGATTTATCAAAATGAAGAATTGAAAGTTGAGGATGTATTTCGAGTTGACTGAATTCGGAAATTGAGCCAGGGAATAGTATTTTCTTATTTTTTTATAGAAAAACAACATGTATCGATACATGAACATAGAATAAACACAAACATGATTACCAATTATAGTATTCCTCACATTTATAACAATCAAATAAGATGGAAAAAATAAAAAAAAGAGATATATGAGGAAGGGATAGATGATAGGGATAGGTAACAGAAAATGATATGACTGGAATAGAAGTAGGATTACCATAAACAGTCAATAAGATCAAATAAATTAATTTGAAATTGGGTACGGTCTGATCGTTAAAATGTCAAGACATGTACAATATTCATTTAATTTCGCACAAACTACGATATATAAAATAAATTTTTAAATAATAATTATGTGATTGCTAAATTATAAAACAATTAATAAAAGTAATAGATTTCATACCGCGTTTACCACACCTGGCGTTGGACTTCAAAGTCTTATGATAAGCAAAATAGCGCGGAAAAGTAAAATTAATATTATATATGTACATATATTATTGCCTTAAGCAAATAATTTTTTTTTAAAAAAAATATCACGAAAACAAGGTGTTTGTAAATGCGTAAATTTTTTTATTGTAACGTATTTTTAGAGGCGCGTGCCTCTGCGAAACGTTTAAAAGATTGTGAAAAAATCATGCACTATTAGTACTAAATTCCGGGAGATTAAGAATCTAGTACACATGATTGCACGGAGGAACGGCCGCTGGTTACGTGACCGCCAATTTTTTTATAGCTTAATACAACTACAGTAGAAAAGTAATAAAAATTATTTTATTGTATTTTATATCTAGAGAATGAAGTGGGAATTTTTTTCCGAAATTCTGGAATATTCGAACTCCAAATAATATGGACATTCACCAGTTTTCGGGTTGTAGGTAAGGTACTAACGAGTTTTGTTACACCATGTTAACCTACTCTCGTCATGGGGAAAATCCAGATATTTGTGGAACAAGAAATGAACACACTGCAAAATGTTGATAAAATCCTCTAAAAAGGAACCTCCAGATCCTTCAGTTGCTCGATCACAGATCACGACGACTGCGGTATAAGCGACGGTGCTAACGATTTCTTACCAAGGATGTTTTAACGATTTCGCGATCACAAATGGAACACGCGTTAAAAGTTATCTGATCGTGATTAAATTAAACCGAGGCGCATACTAGACTGCTGAGCCCATGTTCCCGATATATATCTTAATTCGCACATAACTTCATATCAATCTGTTCCGGTGTTAAATTGCATTAGCTAGGTTTTCGGCAAGCCAAATATTGAGAAAAGCAGATCGACAAAATAAGAAAATCCCGAACAAGCGCGATGATTTGACGTTTTGACGTACAGGCCGCGATAGATAGCGAGCTCGGCTCCGCTCGGCTCAGATCGTCAATTCCTCGGTCTCATCGGATCGCGGTAATTGAACGGTATGTACAATGTGATCGCTCAAGATCGTTAGCGTTAGCACGTGGTGACTGACAGAGAGATCCCCAAGGACTCTATAACCTCGCGGGTGGAGGTGGGACGATCCCACAGCACGGGATAGCACGTATAAACAAGAGGCACGTCGATAGTTATATCTGTGATTGAGCACCTGGAAACAGAGCTGGACTCTGATGCGTGATTTAAAATAATAATTATTTTGACAATGTTTTAGGTACAACCTTGAAGTGGGGAATGCGATCCTCTAATGGTCAAATACAACCAAACCCTGACTTAGAAAATAAAAGTAACACATGCATCTGCATATAAGAAAGAAGATATAAAATTATGTCTCACAACTTATGACAAATGCAACGGCGAAAATGTTTTGTTAAATCCATGGGATCAGGTTGTCAGATGAGCCGATCGAATACATCCCCTATTTATTTTATTAAAAAAATAACAGAGCCATAAAGCCTAACAGACTGGTCATTGTAAATGAGACGGCCATTTTTGGGTTGATATTTGATTTAGCATTATAAAAAAAAAATAGGTAGGTACCTAAAAATGATATCGCATGAGACTATCAAAACTTTATGTAAATGTAAATAAGGGGTGCACAGCAACATCGGCCAATTAATAACCGTCTTCAATAACCGAGGTTCAAACTTGGTCGTTAGTAATGGGAAAGCTCAATAATGACGTCATTAACGTTAAGCTTTTTTTGGTCATTTGGCTAGAATAGAAAATTAAACAATGTTGAATTTGGCCATCTAGAATATTCTTAAAAACGTTAAAAATATTTACAAGTAAATTTTTACAATTCCAACGATATAAAACACAATACATCAAAAATTAAGTTTTTATTAATAAAATTATGTTTTAAAAAACACGAAAATACGAATGATTTTTAACGCCCGTTATTGCTAATGACGTCATACCCGTCCACCGTGAAAGGCGTGAAATTCATTCCGTAGTAAGCGCCTATATTGCTGTGACGTCACACCGCATGCGCGCCAAATGGAAAGGATTTTGCGAGCGATTTGAAAAAGCGCTATTTCAAACCGCGCTAAAAAATTCATATTACATAACGTAAAAAATTTTAAAAAATTCCCTTGATATTGTAATTTTTTCAATCATATTTTGAAGTAAAAAAAAAAAAAATCGGAAAGAAATCGCTTTGCAGTACACAGCTTGAACGGTACACCACGTAGGGGAAAATAATCATTTGTCTATGTACTAATTTCTAAGCACATTTTAATCACGGTGCTTTCATACCCGTATTTTCTCGTAAAAAGTTTAAGGATAAAGTAACTATAAATGTTAATGAATAACGTGTTAGTGTTGCACATTATTCTTCAATAATTTGCGTATTATTACAAATGCAGATATACTCTGAGCAACAATAAGCATATAAAATGTGTTCCTGAGTATAGTTTTCTAAAAATCTCGTAAAACCTATGCTCATTGATATAGGTATAAACGGATTATATGAAATGTCAACCATATAGCCATTATTTGTTTAAGTCAATAATGTATATGCTTCTATTAGCAAAAATATACGAAAATTTAATGCAATTTCAACCTACTAGAAAGTTATTTAAATGCAAGTTTTGCGCTAAACGTATAAAACGTAAATGATTTTTACAAATAACCTAAAATCCTGATACTTGGATCGAAACTGATTTTTTAAGATTGTTCATTCTAGGAATCAAGTAAGAAATAGTTTTATGTAAGAAAAATGCACATGCTCCAATATTTTATCCTCTATATCATTGTGTCGTAATCGGAACACTAAAGTATCGGCAGGATCCATGATTCATAATTGAAATAATTCAAGAAATGAGTTAAAGTATGCGATATTTAAAAACATACCCTTTATCTGAAGAATTTATATGAGTATATCTGATTTTTCTAATGAATAATAGCTAGCGCATGTTTTTACTATGGCCTCTGACAAATTGTAAGTGATAACGTAAAAATAAAAGGTAGACTAATTCCCGCTGGATACGGGAACCGTTTCTTGTTCAGAAACTACACAGTTCTTGTTCAGAATACACAGTTTCTGTGCAGTCAAACTGTGCCTCTGCAAAAGTCAACGCTTAAATATGTGTATTTTTGAAACGCGATTGTAAGTTTATTATCGTATGTTTGCTCTCAGGTAAATCGATATTTTAGCTTATTATGTAAATATTGTTATTGGCTTTTTTTATGTAATTTAACAAGCATACAATAAACCAATGTCTACTTAAACGTTTACTATAAAAATCATTAACTGTCATGTCAGCTTAAATCTGACATAAGCACGCAGTTTTTAAAACAGTTTTCGTTGTATAACAAGATATTGTGGTACTGTCAGGTAGAAAGAAAGAACCCCGACAACATGCACTCGTCGATATATGGATGATAATCGAAATCCGCTTTCAAATCGAGTGATGCATCGCTCGTCCAAAATGACTACAATGCGAAAAGACGAAACGACATTTGGAAGTTGGAAGTCGACTAACGTCTAAGCTGCAGCAATTTACCTAACCACCCAAAAAGAGACAAATTAATAAGATTTAAAAACTTTGGGTCAAAGGTGAGTAGCGCGTTGTATGTAATTCCCGAATTCGTATGTAACTTTGTACTTAAACACGATAAAACCGAAGACCCATAAGCTCAAGCACAGATAACTATCGACGTAGTTTAAAACGTGCTAACCACAGTGCTAACGCTAACGATTTGAGCGATCACATATGACATACGTTCCATACCACGTTCGCCGAGCCGATCATGAGCCGATCTAGAGCCGAGCGTGATCCGATGCTACGCTATATATACGCGGCCTTATGTCAAACGTTCAAATCATCGCGCATTGTAGGATTTTTTATTATGTCGACTGCTTTTTTTCTAATATTTGGTCTTGCCGAAAACCGGCTAAATGCTTATAATAAAGATTGAATGAAGATTTGTGACGAATAAGATATATCTCGGGAAATGGCTCGCGACTAGTAAGCGCTCGTTTAATAATACCCGATCGATAACTTTTACGAAACGTGTTCCATTGTGATCGCTGAAAACGTTAAACCATACCATGGGTATGCAAATCGTTATCACTTCGCTTACTACCGAGTCTATAGAGATCTGTGATCGATCAACAGGCGGCGAAAAATATTAATTTTGTTTGTGCCTTAAGGTAGAAGTAGCATGTTAGTGCTGTTTTTTCTACCAAGAAAATAACAATACCTACTCTTATATTGTTTGGTTAAATTTACGCCGAGTGTTAAGTATGGATGCCATTATCGGACTGTAATTATCGGAAAAACATAAACACAGCGCAGCGCAAAAAATTTTTTTTGAATGACAGCGCAGAAAAAAATGAAAAATGAATAAGGCGCATACGGGAAGGACGGCCGATCGTTTAGCTTGGAGGCAGTTTTGTGGCATCTATATGCTCCACATAGTGATGGGATCGTATATAATAATAGAAGATGGATGATGATGTGAAGAAGAAAAATAGAAAAGTGACAAGAGAAAGCTTGCTCTGTCAGCAATTTCGAGTGATTTATATACCTTCTAAGGATCAGCATAAAAACTCTGATTCCAGGGCACATAATACGAGTATCCCCCGCTCGCCAGACAAACGGGAGCCTCACTCACTTCGCGCAGGCACAGTCGCGACAACAAACAATAATAATTCCGATTGCGCGGATCCGTGCCGAGGTCCCGCCGCCTCCCCTTTCTGGCCGCGGGCTAAGCGAGTCGCGAGGGCCGCGGCCGCTCCGTCGGTAATGTAGGGATCGCGCCGCGGATAGAGGAGGACGTGAGACCGCTGCACGCCATTACGGATTACGCACTTTACGCACAAAAAACTTGGAAATGAAGAAAGTTAAAAAGTTTGGAGGAGTGACGGCAATTTATCACAACCCTTAGATGAAATAAGGCGAGAAATCAGGACTGTTGCAAAATGTTTAAGATGTAGATATTTCTTTTAATCAAAGGCGTAATTCCGGCGATATTAAAGATGATAGATAAAATACATTTTTTTTTCAATAAATGTTCCGATCCAACGCCTTATTCGTCAAAGATCTTCGAAAACTACTTCACTGAATTAAGAAAAAAGTTGTCCTTAAAATATTTATAATCATTTTCGCTTTTATATGTTTGTGTTATTTACTTAAACATTATATTTAAGTCATTTACTTAAGCATGATGTGAATAGTTTTAAAGGACAATTGGTCTAACTACATATTTTAATCTTTTTTTGTATTATATTTTATATCCAATTGTCTGTTATTGTTCCTTAGCAAAATAAAGTAAAATAAGTTGCAGATACTTAATGGAAATGAGAAGAAAATATGCAAAAAAGTTTTAAAAAAAATGCTAGGTGTTTATTATTTTTATCATCAAGAACATCCCGCAAAATTATGTTTTATAATTTGCTTTCATCATTTCCGCGCAAAAAATATAATATACTGAAATGCTTAATCATTTTTTCCCCATAAAATTATGACCGGCAATATTAACCTTTTCAAATCGTATGAATACGGCCATATTCGAAAATCGTTCAAAGCAATAACCGAAATGTCTTTAAGTGATAAAACCTTATTGTAATACATATGAATAAAGGGAAACGTATCACGTAGGAAATAAGCCGCTATGGCCACCTCTCTGCGCGTGAGAGGCGACGAAAATAAGGAAAAATAAATAAACAAATAAATCAGGGGACAAGAGTCCCGCGACACTGGAACTGGAACTATATAACTCCGGCTTTCCCATTGTGAGAGGGAAGTTGGGGAACGTTCAGGGCTGCGGAGTGGGAATGGGAAATCTCGGAGTCGATGTCGATCCATTTTTACTAACTCCGACTCATCTCTTAAGGAAATATTAGAAAAAACACGTGTTTTGCTCCATACTTCATTAACTATAATATAGGACTTCATTAACTATAACATAAGACTTCATTAACTATAACATAAGACTTCATTAACTATAACATAAGACTTCATTAACTATAACATAAGACTTCATTAACTATAACATAAGACTTCATTAACTATAACATAGGACTTCATTAACTATAAAATAAGACTTCATTAACTATAACAGGACTGCGTTAACTATAACATAGGACTTCATTAACGATAACTTAGGACTTTAACTATAACATAGGACCAGGTTTATTTTATTACGGAAAAGTAGGACGGTAAAATAAAAACTGACAAGCTAATTCCCTAGAATTTGATGTGCCACATTTTGACGCCACATTTAGCTATCTCGAAAAGGGAAAACAAAAAAGAATGAGGGCTTACCGTAATTTTTTTCCAAATAATTTTTTTTTTTAAAATCCGTATCGGTATTTACCATCAAAATAAAATACTTATTCGGTGGTATTTACTTACAAAATAGTTTGAGATTTATATGTTTTTTTTAAAGCGTTGTGTCAGTCAATAAATCCAGAATATCATATCAGAAACTACCGCGCATCGTGCTGTTTTTAAAGACAATTTTATTGTGCGACTTCATAAGCGAGAAATGAAGAATAGATTTTTTTCTTACCCCGCATCCCTGGAGACGTGAGAAGGGGTGGTGGAAGGCGGGAGGCGGGAGGGGGGAGGGCAGAAGTGTAAGTGGGCCAACAATAAACAAAGCCACAATGGAAGAAATCTCAAAGCCGGGGACTATGTAGGTATTACGAGTATGCGGACGGACGCGGCCGGATAATAAGAGCGAGGGAATTCCTCAGCCTTTGTTGGCCACCAACTTATATTGGAATATTTCCTCGGGTCGGCTGACAATGGTGATTGATTGCGGATTAAGTACTGATGCTGATCACAAACCAACAAATCACCGTCATTTTTTATAAGAAATATTCTGATGGCTGAACATCGTTATTTGTCCACCTCGTAGCGTAGTGGTTAGTGCGTTGGGCTATCATGGATGAGGTCAAGGGCTCCTCGATTTAAAAAAATTAAAAATTTAGAGTCTTTATTAAGAAACAATCATAACAAGTTTGTCATCGGGTGCCATTTCGATAAATTTATCATAGAAATATATACAACAACATAAAGTTACAGAAAAATACTCAATTTACAAATATTAAAATGTTTACAAAATATAAAAATACAAAAAAGATGGAGATCCGAGAAATATATAAATTGCTTAAACCATTGCATCAAATTATGGTGAATCAATACAAAGTAGTTCTGTATTCCAACCAATCTCTCAGTATAAAAATAATTTCATCCACGTTAATACATGATTTAATTTAATTTCATAAAACAATAATTTATAATGCGTTTCTTAACATTATTATTGCATTCGGATTGGCTCTGAAGCTAGAGACTGATCATCTTGCCTTCATATAATAAATTATCAAGACTTGGTGTACCCATGCAGTGCCCTATGCACCATTGTATGCGGTAGATATTCTTTCCCTTCTTCGCACCGGATGGTGCATAGTGCACTGCATTGATACACCAAGTGCAGTGAATCTTGATAATTTGTTACAAGAAGGCAAGACGATCAGTCTTACGCTTCAGCACCAGTCCAAGGTATCACTTATGAAATCTTTTTACGCAAATATCATATTCAAATAAATGTTTAATATTGACCCCCATCAGAAATCGAACCCGTGACTTCATGTGTCACTAGCTGTCACTTACTAGGCGACACTAGGCACGGTAGTATTTTTCAAGTATGGAATGCCGCTTCCCTGAAATTCTTTTTCGAAGGTAGTTCAGCACTAAAATATTATTTGAAACAAAACGTCTATTGCGGTGTGTCCTTAGAGTTAAGGGTGTGTCAGAGAAGAAGAAGAACGAAACGTATTGATGGCGTCCGATAATAATAATAATTACAGAGCAAAACAATAATTACATTGGCAACATTATGGAAATCAATCACCCAGATTGGTTATGACTCGGCCATGATTGATTACAAGTTATGGTTCATGGAAGTACCTAGACTAATTATGTTACCCAATCCGAGCCAGCGAGGCGTTATCGGACAATCTGCGTGGGTTCTCCGGGGCTAGATAACACCACTAATATTATGGATAACTTACAGAGCGCCATTTGCGTGTAATATTGCCTGAAAAGATCTGTAATCGCAATTGGATTACGAAAAATTATAGATCTTAGGAAGTAACCATGAAAACATCAATAATTTTTTAAATTCCATCTATCACAATAAATTTACATTCATGGCGACCTCTACCCTCCATGACGTGACGGCTAAGACGTTGGATTTACACCACCAAGGCTCCGGTTCGATCCCCAGTAAGATCGCAAAAGAAATAACCAAGTCTGATTGTTTTGTGGTGTTTTTTCTCTGCAATTGATTGAACCTTCTATTATAATGAAAACTCCCATTAAAATAAAATATCGCCTGTTTGTCAGACTGATGCCTTCTTTTAAAAAATTACCCACTGCACCATCGGCTGCGGATGAGGGAAAGTAGTAGTAGTATCTATTTAATAATGCGAGTATTGCTCGTCATACTCAGAACTGAGGAGTCAAAACGGTAGAATTAGTTGAATTAGGAAGCAATCAAGCCATAATATCTACAATCAGAATTACAAGTTTTTACTGACTCCGTATTATCTCATTAATTCCCAAAATTGTCTAATAATTCATGTACCTACATAATAATTTGTAAATGATGGGAATCCCCAGCACAAATCATTAAGTAAAGTGAATCTGTCTCCGACACTTCCTTCGTGGCGACATCCGACGTGAGTCACTAGGTACGGCCAGGTAGGTTACTCCATCATACATCATACCCTGAGAATAGACACGACAGCCAGTGGACATCAGTCAGTTTATTCGGAATTCCGAATACGGACTGTGGTGACTTCAGAGAGTTCAGCAAACTATGAAACATCGAAACAACACTGGCGATGGCGCTGGCGAAATTCATTCCTAGAATAAATATTTCCAAAATGCGACTTTTTAAAGAGTCTGGAATCACGCAACGGAGGTTCTGATTTCGATTCCCAATGAAGTCACAAAAAATAACTAAGTATTATCCCTAGTTCGCACCTAATGCTGTATGAGGTATGGAATGACCAATAAGGCACGAATTGGTACCTACATCAAGTGCAGTGAATCTTGGCCACAAATAAATGGTTTCTTCTTCAAAAGCTAAGTGTTTTGTTATATAATCCTCCTCTATAATTAGGCAGGATTCCTGGTGGATGAAAATTCATTGATAAGGTCCTTTTTTTCAATTCGAACTGTAATCTTTTTAAAATTAAAATCTTTCAGTATGGGAAATCTTTGGTTTAAACATAACCAGATTTAAATCGCAATGGAACAGTAGCCACTTACATCATACAGATTATAATTAGGTAGCCCAGAATCTTAAATACTTAGTGAGTTAAAGAAGTAGAAAGAAAATGTCGCTTAACGATTACCTCCACTAATTCCAGCTTCCTAAATCCATGCGCCTTACAACACAATTACGCGACATACTCGCAGTAGTTAGTAAATAGTGTGAGAAAATAAAAATTCCAGTTTATTAGAATTCCGCCGACCGGAGAACGGAAGGCGTTTCTATTGATGTTAAAACTCTATACAAGATGCCGACTGCCGACAGTATCTACTGGGGGGGCTTTGGACATGGTGCCAGTTCGCCGACTTAACGTTTTCGCACAAGACGGGTGTTCAAGCGCGGCGAGCGTCTATAGCGACAGCCGAAAAAATCCAATGTATTCATTTATACATTACATTTTAGATGTCCAGGATGTTGTCAGGTGGGGAAAAGAAAGAAGAAGAAATTGGCATGCACACGTTGAGAGAATGGACGACAGTAGAATAGCCATGTCCGTGATGCATCTCTGCCCACCTGGCCGCCGACTTCCTGGACGACCTGCGAAAAGATGGAGGGACAGTTGGGAGTCGACATTCCAAGAGGCAGCATCGAATGAGAATAATACAGACCCTTAGGTCTATCTTAAGAATTGTATACATACATGTTAATTCATGTGTTCAATCCCTTATCCGCACCTGATGGTGCATAAGACACTGCATAGGTTACACCAGTGCAGTGTATTTTGAAGATAATCAAACATTTGAACAAATGGTGTTCAGTGGTAGCGTCGCGGTCTCTGAGTACAGAGATCCCCGGTTCCAATCTATTTTCAAGCACAAACCGCTTGGGTTTCATTGAGAAAGTATGAAAAATGTGTAAATACGAGTATATACAACTAGAAATAATATGCGTTTAACAACTTTAAAGGAAAACGTACAACTGACGATCGTGCAATACGATGGTGTTTGTTGTAGGCCGCTCGCAGCATCAGAATATGTACAAAATGGAAGATTTTATCACCTAAAAGCTTCGACTATTCATAGCTCATGGCCCATACATTCGGAAACAAAGAACCCTTTGTACATACTAATAATGGACAAAATATAAACAGGCTGAGCGCTGAATGGTGACAGTGGAATACTAACTTGTATAGACAATACACAATATATTACAGGTTTGTATTTTTCCTTCATTAATATTTCATCATGCATAAATAACCTGCAGCGCAATTACGAATTAAATTCCCTAAACGTAATAAATTCATGACACGACGCCCTCTTCCGGCTGATCGGCTTATTAGGAATTATAAATTTTTTAATATCGCCACACTATCGTTTTCTATTTTGCAACACCGATGTCAAATATGTCAACATAACCTATTTTACGCTCTTGTATCTCAATTTTTTTCCGTTTAATGATGTTTTGTGCGATGCACACAACTTGAAAATCCTTATGCTCTAGTGGTCTAGAGTGAAGTCACAAATTCTGACACTCGTAAAAAATGGCAGTTCTACGTGATAAATTTAGAAATAGACAGGAAATAACATTTTATTCGTCCAAAAACACAATTTATACAAAAATATATAAAACAAATACAAATCATGCATAAGTTTAATCAGTTTTCATGGTTTGCGTATATTATTTTTCTGAAATACATATTTACACAAGAAATTATTCCACAAACATACAGAATAAAAAGTAGCGAGGAAAACATATTAGACGAAAGTCAATTTGTGCTACAGAACATATTATATTATAAAATAATAGTGATACATGCTAAGAATTTTACAAACTACTCGTAGGATTCCTTGGCGCTTTGAGATGGTATTTTTTGTAATCTAAAATTGTTGATTATTTATCGATATCAACAGATACGAAGAAGATTTGAAGAGAAGGGAATGAAGATTTGTAAAGCTGATGGCCTTGATTGGTTTAACTTGGTATTGCGATTTCGAACCTGAAGCAAAAATGGGTTGATTTTAAATCGTATTCGCGGTTTTTTAACGCATTTACATGGATGAGTGCGATATTATAATGGGAAGTGTAAAAACAAAAGGAAGATAAAAGTGTAAGGGAAAGCTTTAAGAACATTTCCCCTACAAAAACTTGAAAGAGGAGCAACAAGAAGTCCCTAAAGCAATCGTTGGGACAATTTTTAAAACTGAGTTCTCTAATTGATTGAAGATCTACCAGCTTCTAGCAGAAGGTGTCAGAAGTACCATATATGCTTACGCCGCCGTATCCCTTTACATAATAGGTTTTTGAAGAACCTCGATAAAAAGTTAGTTCGTCTCTGTTAAGACTCGTGACATAATTTTACGTAAGGGTTTGTTTATACGAGGCAATATGAAGGCGCAATAATTAAGTAACCTTTGGTCGCCAATATGTGATGTAAACAAATGAAACTACGTAATATTTCAATTGTAAACTTTAAAGAATTAGATAAACTTCCGGAAAAATCAGGATGTCGCGTGCTTATTCTATAAATTTGCGAATAAAGATTGCTCATTATTGCATAGTATAAATAAGCCGGAAGGACCAAATTTACAGATTTACATAAAGGCTTAACGTGCTAAAGGACCAACTAACAAAAAGCTATGTCTAAAATAGGAATGAAAACACGGTACATAATCAACGTATGAGTTAGCTCATTTTTAGCAGCGATTTTGTGGATTCCTAAGTTGATTTAAAAGTCAATCAAAATTTGTAGATTTTCATGGTCTTTAGTGATCCTATGCTGGACTGAAAGTCGTATACGACACTTCGCAATAGCGAGTGATCTACGGTGCTAAATCATACAAGTTCAGTGCAGCATAGGGTCCCAGGATGCAAAAATGATGTTTTTTTATTTCTTTTGAGCTTCGTGTAAGTACGTAAGTAGGTAGGTATGATATGTTGTGATTAAGTGCGAGGAGTTTGTACCGTGTCGCAGTCGATTTTGTCAAAATAGGCTGGAAAACCAAAATGTTCTGTTTTAATTACAATGCACTTAGTGTCCTCGTGGCGGATCTACCAGCAATAGTAAAGTATTTTATATTACTAGTTCGATGCAAAGTAAGCGGCTAGACACGTGGTGTACTGTGAAATATTCATCAGTTTACTTAACCATCCTTAAAGTAAAAAAATATTTCAATAAAAAAAACGTCATTCTTTCTCATTAAAAGTTGGAGATCTCCGATAGCGCAACGCCCTGTTATATCACCGCTCCCAAAGAAACTTAGATTTAAAAAAAAAAAAATAACAAAGGAAACGCTAAATTACAACATCTACAAAAGTACTAATGTAATAAAAAGTTCTATTGTATTCCATAATTTTAAAGAAAACTACGTGAAAAGATCATTAAATATTAAATTTACTACACAATTATATAACTAAAATCATTCCTATCCTTCTTTCCCTTGCAGAGGGCAGCGCATTGGTATACCAAGTGAGGCGTATCTTGATCATTCATTCCATATGGACGAGATGATCAGTCACACTGCCATTATCCAATATATCACATGATTTGCAAGATTTGCAAGATATTTGGATGACATAGGAGCGAAAATCTCTTCTCAAAATCCTATCAACATTTCACTAATTTCAAGCCGTTTTTTAACAAGGAATAAACTGGATTATAGCTGCGTCTATCCGTTTACTTTGCAGGAACATCGAACCGCATAACACCACCCCACCAAGCCCAGAACACCACCAAACATTGAGGATATATAATATTATATACACATGATAGGATACACGTCCACCAGGCACCAGGCACCAGGCACCAGGCATGGGTAGCAGGCACCATGTGCTGGATATATGGTACACTTATGTGGCTAAACGTGCTGGGACCGTGCGGTTAGTCGCGTGTGATCTGGTATGGTTTGGTTCAGTACATTCAGCCGGCTTGCTGGTCCGCGCTGGCCGGCGCTGGTCGGCGCTGGAAGGCGCCGGGCGAGAGGCTCTGTAACAAGGAGAAAACAACCAATTAGACAAGATGAATGTATCGCAATCTCTGGTTGTCATATTAGCAGACGACCTGCCAAGATATGAGGAATTCCACATATCAGAGTATCATTGGGGTCCTATACAGTTTAGATGAGAGAAGTTTATACACAAGAGGAAGGGTATAATTGAAAATATTATTAATCTCCGGGAAATTTATTAATCTCCATCTTTCACTAAGGTTCTATTGCTCTTTCTCGTGTTTCTCTTCGACTTTTGACCATAGTTTAGAGGTAACCACACAGAACACCTTCCATAGTGGAAGAATCGGGTGCGTGCAGACCAATTTTAGGATTGTATGAAAAATACTTTTATACCAAAACATTACGAAAAAATAACATTTTTACCCTGCATAAAAAGAGGGGGGTTGGGTGAATTTCAAACAAAGGATTTAGATAATAGAATTGACGGCACTATAAAGGGGTTTAAATTTAGAACATAGGCAAAATGGTCAGAAATTTGAAAGATAAATGTCGCTGTGACGATGAATTATTACAGTTAGCTGACGATATCGGAGTAAAGAGCACATGCATCCACAAATAGACTGGTTTCGGGCAGCTGCTCCGCAAGCTGAGTACACAAAGCGTCCGACAAGTCAACACAAGCAACAAGTAATACACAGACTCAGCGGAGAGCGGAGAGCGGAGAGATGAAAGGTGACGCGTTTGAAGTGTGCACGAATTGTGCACATTTTCAATTATTATTATTGTAGGATTTAAATCACGTTTGAAAAAGAAATGAAAGATTACGAGTGTATACACAACGTGCCTTTGCAATAAAATTGGAGTAGAACTGTTTCGATAGAATCGTGATATTTTCGAAAACAATATTGGTCTGATATAATTATGGCGTTATCGCATTATGTACGTACGCGCAAGCAGCAATACTTATACTATTATTTTTTTTTTTAAACACACATTTATATAACATTTTGGGTGTGCTCTAATACTTGTACACAAATCTGGATTTTATCCCAAGATGGGAGTAAGTATATATTTCATTTTATATCCCTACAGAGATGGGGTATAATTTTTTTCAATTCAGAAATATGGATATTCGAGCGTTTACAGGGCTTGCAGGCGATCACTAGTAATTAATTTAACTCAGTCAGAGTCTTAATTACAAAAATGAAGTGATTTTAATATCAATGCATAGGTGGAGCTAGTTACGCGCTGGTGAATGGTTTTCGATTCGTAACATAGGTATATACAAAACCAAAAATGTTACCTGGTGTGGATATTCGCTAATAAGCGGAATGGGGAATGTTGTAGTACATAAAGTAGCCACTTAACCCAGCCAATGACAGGTCATAGGCCCTGTAAACGCTTGAATATCTATATTCCTGAATTTACAAAAAATCTGCCTCATCTCTGTAGGGATATAAAATTAAATACATATTTATGTAACAATTTGACATCTCAACAGAGACGAGAAATTTGGAAGGGAATATGGATATCTAGGCGTTACAGGGCTTATGACCTGTCATTGGCTGGGTTAAGTGGCCACTTGATGTATTACAACATTCTCCATTTCACCCAGTATTTTGATATCATATCTGCCAATATACAGTAAAATGGCGCGACGCTTTACATGTGAACACTCTCTGTCATCCATTGAGAAAATTGCTAAGCATTTCAGCAGAAACATTTATGATTGCAAGTGAGATTCTTACCGAATTATATCACCTACTAGGAAACGCCTGAAGATGAATCTTCAATTTGTTATGCTTATAACTTTTACCAGCTAATTTTTATAAACAGCATTTTGAGTGTGTCCAAATACTTGTAGACAAAAACTGGATTTCACCCATTACGGGCTAATAATTACAATTTGACATCTAGCCAATGACAGGTCATAAACCCTGTAACGCCTAGATATCCATATTTCCTTCCAAATTTCTCGTCTCTGTTGAGATGTCAAATTGTAATTATAAGCCCGTAATGGGTGAAATTCAGTTTTTGTCTACAAGTATTTGGACACACTCAAAATGTTGTTTACATATTTATGTATTTATTTTAACCACCTCAACAAGCCAGAACGCTCAATAAGAAGGAGAACAACAGACATTAGTAGACAAGTACTAGATTTTTTTATTTTTATTTCAAAGTGTATGATTAATGAGTTGTGGTCTAGCGGTTGACTCAGGATTAGAGTCAGGTTCGACTACCACTACGCCACTACTTGTTTCCCATTTTCTCGTACACTTCTCCCCACCGATATTTGTACATACTTATTTACTTTTTATAATATGCACCGGGCTACACTGAAACACGAACTGCGGCTAGTTAGAGCTATCGTGGTCCACCAACGGTGGGCGTCAACAGTGGACCGACTTTACCCACGATAGCGGATAACACATAACAACAGTCACAGTTGCACCATATATTTTTTTAGCCGTTCTTTCATCATCCATTCGCTCTACATGACCGAACCAACGTAAAAGACCTTTCTTAATTTTGTCGATAATGCTTATCTCAGCCTTGCATTCTGCTATATTTCACCATTAGTGCACCTATCATACAATGTTTTACCACACATTCGCCTGAGAGATCGCATTTCAACTGCATTCAATTTACTTTAAGATAAGTAGGTAATTAGTAATGATGTATCTCTTACTGGGCACAATTACCAAAGTCGCTCATTTATTCAATTGTTCATTCATAAATATAGAATTTTTAAATTTTAAAATATTATAAAAATACACGAATTAAATAGAAAAGTAGGGGTTTGTTTCCTGAGTAAAAGCACTTTTTACTGCCCTTACCAATGCAGTGCCCTATGCACCAATAATTAGAAAGGGTAAGTAAAGGAGAGGGTTTCACAATTATCAACCAGAACAAGCCAGAAGTGTGGTAAGACTATGTATGATAGGTGTACAAATGTCGAAATTAGAGCAGAGTGCGCGGCTGAGATAAGCACTATCGACAAAATTAACAAAGGCCTTTTACGATGGTTTGGTCGCGTGGAGCGAATGAGCGATGAAAGAACGGCTAAAAGAAGTTTAAATGCAAGTGTGCCTGGATGAAGAAGCCGCGGAAGGCCGAGAAAGACATGGCATGACCAAGTACGTCAAGTACTTGAAAGTGGTCATGTGAAAAGTCGGAATAACCGGCGTATGTGCATGAGAAGATGTATGAATGTAGAGGAAGCAAAGGAAGTCTGTCAGGACAGAGTGGTATGGCGTTCTATCCTCTCTGCCTACCCCTACGGGGAAATGGCGTGATGGTTAGTTAGTTAGTTTTACAAGCCAGAAGGTCCAATAACATTGATGAAATAATATTACATAATAGAATCACTTCCATAAATCTATTTCAGCTAACTGATCATCTTGCCTTCATGTGACAAATGATCAAGATTCACTGCAGTCGGTGTACCAGCGCAGTGCCCTATGCACCATCGAATGTGGATGAGGAAGTAGTAGTAGTAAAAAATACAGTTTTTGAATTGAACATGATTTACAAAGAGCCCTAATAACATACACAATAGGGTTCTTCCCGATAACATGAATATCCTTGGAAACGTTATAAATATTTAAAGTATATTTTTACAATTCCAACGATATAAAACACAATGATCAAAAATGTTGTTTTCATTTATAAATTTATGTTTTAAAAACACGAAATTACGAGTGACTTTTAACGCCCGTTATTGGCTAATGACGTCATACCCGTCTACCGTGAAAGGCGTGAAATTCATTCCGTAGTGAGCGCCTATATTGCTGTGACGTCACACCGCATGCGCGCTAAATGGAGGATTTTGCGAGCGATTTGAAAAAGCGCTATTTCAAACCGCGCTAAAAAATTCATATGACATCGTAAAAAAAAATTTAAAATTCCCTTGATATTGTAATTTTTCAATAAAAAATAAAAAATCGGAAAGAACCCAATTTATCTACAGTATTCCTTATAAATCTAGAGCTATTGTACAAGTCCATGGTGTTTTCGTGTGCAAGCAGAGTAGAGATTTCCATAAACCTTGTGTGTAACGCCACGGCTAGAGGCGGATACAGTGATTACATGATATATTATGTAGGGTAATGTGTAGGTAATAGATCCGCAACCCAGAGGGTGTAGCTACAGAAGAACGCCTCCAGCCTACACTATCGCCAGTGTCGTGTTACAGTACGGGCAAGAATAATACCTGATAACAATATTAGAACAACTTATAAAGCGGCATTTTTTTAAATAATCTCAAAGGGCACTTTACGATAAGGGGCCTGTATGGAAAAAATCAAGAAGAATTTAAAATCCGATGAAATTGACACTTTGATGTTGTTGGTGATCCGATGTTTTCATTTATTTCTTCCTTACTCACTTAGAAACATTTTATGATACAATGAATATTTTTATAAATGATTGTGTACCTCTCGCCAAATCATTCCCTTCTAAATATCCCAGATGGTTTAACAAAGAGATACTCAAATATTTCAATTTCGGGCTGCTTTCAAATAGTCGGAAATAACTGTCCAGAATTGCAGGAAACAAATTGTGGTGGAGTGGGATTCGAACCTAGAGATTCTAGTCCCAGAATCCTCGAATCTACCATATAGACTAGACCACAACCGGTTTCTATTTTTTTTTCTCATTTTATTACATATATCATATTACAGTTTAAATGTTTGTATTTCAGATATTATTTCGGTATAACCCCGTGCCTAACTGAAATATTTACAAAAAGTACATTTATATAATATGAATATAATTTTGAAAAAACTTTGACATAGTGTTTACATAATTAAAAAGTACACAATACAGTGAAAATGTTTCCCTTAAATAAAATTGTAAAAATAATTTTTAAAAAATTGTTAAAATTAATTATAATAAAAAGGAGATAAAGTAATACAATTACAAGGAAATAAATATAATAAAAACTGGGACAAACGGTAAAACAAGAGATAACAAAATAAATATGCATATTGAAAAAATATATAAAGTTCTTCACTTAATCATTTGTAAGTATTATATATTATGTAATATTTAAAATCCCACCATGCAATTGGGACCAATACTGACTATTAAATTTCGATACACAAATTATTAGTAGAATACAGTTGTCAATAATTCCCCTTGATTTAATATACTGTCGTGTGGATTACTATTAAAGGTTTGCACAATAACATGTCTAGGTACTAATACTAATATATGTATTTTTTGCTTGTTTTTATCCAAAAGCTTCGTAATCGAGTGTCGCTTGCGGCTTACGTAAACAGGTTGGAAGAAGTTTACAACTTTCAAAGCTAAAAATGTTGGCCATTTATAAGTCATTTTTAAAGCGAAATTGACATTTAGTCGTGGTATTATTAGCGTGGGGGCAACTTGCTTTTTATTATTATAAGAATCATCATCACCGGCCACGCTACACATAATCCACCGCTTGTCAAGGGTAACATCATATCACAACGCGTCTCTACTCCAGTTACCGTATTGATGTTGAAGTAAATCTAAATAAATACAACATATATGATCGAACGCCTAAACATACCTGTACATTTGCGTACATCACTTATAGTGAGTAAATATTGTGATAGTGGACAAAAAATCAAGTACATTAGATAATGCTGTTCTAACTATGAACGGCCAGTGAACAGTTATCAAACATACCATCTGCAATTTCAATATATCCGATAGTGTACGTCATCCATAAATTTAAATAGGTTTATAATTGGAATTGGCACAGAATGAGCAACGAGAGAAATTATGCATGGAATAACATTAAGAGACCTGAAAACAGGTAACGATTGGATCCGAACTCCAGACAAAAGGTCTGTCGACGTTGTGGAGCGAAATCGCTGTGGTGAAGTTGGAAAAGGGTCCTGTCACATAGCCCAGAATGACGACGACAGGATGATCGAAACGGCGTATCTGGAGTGTTGGAGACCGAGAAAACCAGAGCCTGAATGATTAGATGGTGATCGGACGACAATGCAGGAAGTCATGCTGGAATACAGTGGATGTGGGGCGGCGCAGGATCGGGAGGAGTGAGAGACGGCAGGGGAGGCAGCGGACCTCAAAGGGCTGAAATGATGATGATGATGATAATTGGTAAAGTACTTCGGTACCTACAGAACGCTGATTAAGGAAACTGGATTAATTCGTAATTAATGATAAGTTGTTCGTCAGCTCAACATTGAAAACAGCTGTGAAATTTACAGTTTTTAGTAGACAAATAACTACTACTCTCCCTTATTCGCACCCAATAGTGCATAGGGCACTGCATTAAAGAACACATAGGTATGTTTTTTAAAATGTAAACTTATCGAGTGTGAAATCATCGTTACGACCATTAAATCATGGGCAAATCGTTTGAAAATGCACACTTGTAACGAATCACTTAATTATTTGAATATTTTTACTCGTCATTATAGACAAGCTTTAAAAAAATAGTAAAAATGTTACTCAATATAAGACACAGGAAATGGTGGGCGTCAGCCATTAGCATTTGTAATAGGCCCATAAAAGGCACAATACTCCACAGTCGATACAAAGTACAGATGATGAATATTCAGCATTAGATAATACACACTTATATGAACGCACCGATCACCAAATTTAATGATTGGATCTTCCTATCTGCCTATTGATGGTGACTTGAAAAGATGTATTGCCTATTAAATAGCGCATTAAGATGGCAGTCATCTTTATACAGGTGGCCCTTCAATCAAGACTAAAAATTCTAATTCAGAGCACTAAGTCAATTCCTAAAACAAAATAAATTAAAATCACTAAAATTTGATGATTTTCTGCCTGCCTACGCCAGAATAAAACATTAATTTAAAAATAAAATATATTACTACTACTACTTTCTCTTATCCGCACCCAATGGAGCATAGGGCACTGGATCGTTACACCAAGTGCAGTGTACATTGATAATTTTATAACATATTATTTTATAAGGAAAAATACAGCAATACAATATTTTAAGAACGATAGGTAGGTACATATGCATTTTAGTGATCACGATTGATTTTTCTCAAGCCTGGATGTTTTGTGATGTTGTCCTCTTTTGATTTTGCCCCCCCTGGCCTGCTGAGTTGGTAAATTAATTAATAAAATATTGGATTATTTTATCTTGCATAAATGAGAAGGAAGGATTGTATCTACCTAAAGTCCTACAATCACTAGCCAGAATAAAATTTAAAACTTTAGACGTAAAACTTTGAAATGGGAATATGGATATATAATATTATAGCGTTTACAGGGCTTATGCGCACTTTATACGGGACCGAAAACTGTACAGTTTCTTGTGCAGTTTCATATTCAGAACTGTACATGTACAGTGTTGTGTACAGTAATGTGTTGTGTTTTTTGTAAGGATAGGATGGTCTTTGGATAGGTATTGTGATAAGGTACGGCAGGGGACGTATGAAATAGTGTCTGCCAGATAGGATGATAGGATGATAGGTGTGAGATGCACACATGCGTTCTGTCCCTTCCCCTCTTTTTCCCAATCCCCCCTCCATTGAGACCCTGACCGCGGATGAACGGGTGGATGTCTGGGATGGGGGGCCTGGCGAGGCAGGATACCGGTCTCCACACGGGTGGTTGTAATTACTAATAAATAATGATCGGAGTAGAAACTAACATCCCTACCACTGTTAATTTGGGCCGACTCTGGTTGGTTTGGGTGATGGAAACAATGACAATTATAATACATATAAGCGAGACAGTGGTAGGGGTACAATGAAAGCATTTGTTCGCGTATATAATCGTAAATTCGTCCGTATTTTTATCACACTAAAAAATTGGTAGAGTTGGCTGGACTGAAAAAAGACTCAATAGTCTTTAAAGCAGTCTAGGGAAAAAGCTTTTATTGTACGTGTACACATTGGCGGCTACCCCTATAGGTCATAGGGTCAATGACCTCCCAAACTTGAGGACCCATATTTTAAAAATAAAAAAAATAAAAAATAAAAAATTTAAAAAAAAAACTATTTTATCAATCTACATAAAAATACAATAGGTTAAATATAAAGCATCATAAATAAACACCCCATACTTAAACAATAAAATAACTGCCAACTTGCGCATCAATAATAGTATACGAGTTGAAAAATCAACTCGCGGTCAATTTTGTTTTGACCGCGAGTTTCTGTAGGTAAAGCTGTCCCATCCCATACAAACAGTGATATGTCAAATTTCTTATCTCCAATCTCAGTATCAAAACATAATACGGCTTGGGACATTGCCGCGCGTGAAACAGGTATATCTGCAGTTCATGAGAATAAGCGGATACATATCGTTATTCTGCGTGAGAAGACAGAAAGAGACATCAAATAATACGCTTACGTGTCATCTTATAAGTGCGAGAATTACACAATACTTCTTTAGCGAAACAATACCCTTATTGTGTCTGGCTTTTGTTGGCATAGCGGTATAAGTTTTTTTTACGAGTTATGAAATCAGTTTTACCCTATAGTGTCTTAGGAAAGTTAAGTTAAGCTATATCTGGGAGTAGTTGTATAAAATGTATATCCTAATGTTTATTTTTGAATAAGTAAATTTTATAAGATGAAATTCGACAACATGAATAACTTAAAATGGCCCTTTAAAATGAAATATGTGACATATTCCCTTTTATTTCGACTACAATATCTAATAAACACGTGTTATAGTTTTAGCCTTGGTTTATCTGCTTTATCATAAACAAAGACATGTTTGTCATTTATCAGTTCTCGGCATGGTTTTGACGAGATAGCGATGTACCTACTTCCTGTTTAAAGATTGATTTATTGATTAATCGCTCATATTTTGGGCATTTCGGGTTTTTTGCATATCGGGTAGAAAGAAGTGAAAGTAAATTTTTGATTATATTATGTATATTATCATATTTATTTAGGACTATTAGAAATATTGTTTAGTGTTTGTAGTGAAAACCCGTAAAAACTTTATTTAGTAACATTGCGTAAATAAATAGTGTTTTATAAAAATATTCAAGATGAATTCCGTCAGTGAAATTTTAAAAGAAAAAGCATCAAAAAAGAGTTCAAATAATAACATTGGGATGACCATATTAGTCTTGAATAAAGTGCAAATAACGAAAGAAAAAAACAAAGATTTAAAAATATTTTTTAATACTAAAAGTTACGATTTAAGGACAGAAAAATTGATTTCATTTACAAAAAGTATTTAATAAAGTCTTGTAAATAGTGTGAATCTATGTATCAGTATCTCCATTTGAGTTAAACCAAAAAGTGTATTTGTGCATTGAAATGGATCCATATGAATGTAAGTAACCATTTTTTTGTTTGCGTATAGGTACTCAATTCGGATTTCTCAAATAATTATTTATTTACTTTCTTTGACGCCCATAGGGCTTTTACATTGTACATACTACATTAAGAAAAAGTTACACATTAGACATAAATAAACATTTTTTTCTTTTTTTAAAATAAAAATTACAAAATAATAATAATAAAAATTTTAAAAGAGAAAGTTACATAGTTAACAAACTACAATATTAAGACAAAATACATGAAAAAAAAAAAATTTTATTTTTTATTTAAGTATAAAAATATGTATAAGAATATTTTTTTTTAAATGACCCCCCAGTTTTGAACCCCTAAAACCGCCACTGCGTGTACAGTCTGTGAAAAGACTCGCTAAATATGTAAGCGCGATCGTAAGTTATTATCGTATGGTTTTTTTCACAGGAAATTGTTAACATAACTTATAATGTAAATACATTCAATATATCAATATCAACTAAATAACTGTCAGGTCAGACGAACGTCACACCGACCATATCAATATTGCATACAGTTTTCACTTTATACGGGACAGTTTGCAAACTGCACAAGAAACTGTACAGTTTTCTGTCCGTATTAAGTGGGCTCTAGACGCTGTTGAGGTATCATTAATAATTGGTCAATAAGTTATAGTGTATGTAGACTTTATTCTTAATATTGTGATAACTCCAAAGTACAGTATGTACCACTGGGACTGGCCACGTGGGCGGGTGGGGTAATATGACCACAATACACGACAGAGAATATAATTTACGTGCGTATGTAAATGTTATTACGTGCAATACACTCGATTCGGCGCGCCCACTAAATACTGCGCGATGTTAGGATGACCCTTGATTTGGTGTCGACATAATATTACTTGGTAAATAAACACAAACAATCATTGTAGAAATATACATAAACGGTCGGTAGAAGTTGTAAGGTGGTATTTCCGGTGTGTGATTACGAGTACATTCATTTGAATTTGTTTTTCACACAAAAATATTTCATATGTGATACCTAGAACTGCGTAAGACTGATCATCTTGCCTTCATGACACAAAACAGGTACTAGACCCTTTAACTTTGTACCCATTCCCGAGTGAATTTAATTTCCTTTTGGTAGCTTTTTAAATTGAACAATTCAATAAATCTGATTGAACATATTTATGCAAAGTACTTGAAGCTTTTTTAAACATGTAAATTGTTTACGAGTAATATAATGCTGTGTAATTCTGTAATTGATGTGCAATAAAACCGGGCATGTAATTATTATGATAATATGTAAAATGATAGATATTGTCACATTGTAGAGTTACCTGTAATTAAATAAATAGATAAATAAATATCTTCAAGTTCATTTAACATTTCCATACCTCTTGTCATAGTATGGTTCGCAATCACGACAATTCTGCCATGAGGAATATTCACCGCGTGTA
>JAGVSP010004220.1:0-36259 GCA_022494985.1 Micrasema minimum
TATATTATTTATTGAATCGGCGTTAACATTGTGGAATAACATATTGAATTATATAAATAAAACACTTTGATTTTTGTCCATTGAATAATCAAATTTTTTAACACGAAACATGTCGTGTTAAAAAATAAACTCAGTGGACAAAAATCAAAGTGTTTTATTTATGTAAAAGACCTTACTTAATTTTGTCGATAATGCTTATCTCAGCCTTGCATTCTGCTCTAATTTCAGCAAGGAAGGTGCCCTGAGGGATCCCAAAAGAACGACATAAAATGTGAACTAATTTATTCCGGAGTATCAACGCCCTAAGTGAACTGTAACATAAACAGAGCCATGAAAAACATACAAAAAGGGAAATAATGTTCAGAGTTGCTAATATTTGACGAATTCCATAATCCAAATGGCCATACTTTCACATGACATATTACCACGTTTTGCCGTGGTCAGTGGACGTTATTTGTTATTCATGTTTGCCAAACATAACATAGAACTGGAACATTTTTCTCATTACCTTCTACATATTCGTGTTTTAGGCATTGAATATAAAAGAGACATGTATGTGGAAACCGCACCCGCTGTTCTAGTGAAACAAATTTTACTCAACTTATTATTGATATCTCAACAGAGACAGAGAAGCTCTGGAAACGAATGTGGGTTATCTAGGCGTTTACAGGGCTTATGACCTGTCATTGGCTGGGTTAAGTGGCCACTTGACGTAATTACAACATTCCCCATTCCGCCTGTCATCTGACAACCATGTATGATAAATTTTTGAAACTTGTATATATCTAAGATGTACAGAATAATCCACTTGCGAGTTGTATTTTCGACAGATTTTGAATATTTTTTAAATATTCTTTCTCTATAGTGACATCTATTGAGAATATTGTTAAAGCATTTTACTCAACTTATTGAACGAAAAGACTTTACAGAAAACGGCGGGTAATAATCAAATTATATATTATTTATTGAGTTGGCATTAACGTTCTGGAATAACATGATTAAATTAATTAAATAAAACACTTTGTTAATTTTGTATCCTTGTTCTGTATATTTATATTTAGTTTATTACTACACCTGATGATGGAAAGTTCTGTTTTCCGAAACTATAGTAGTGCTTAAATAAATTCAAGTGGTCTAAATTAACAAAGTGTTTTATTTAATTAATTTAATCAAATTATATTTCACTTTTATATCCCTACAGAGATGAGGTAGAATTTTTTCAAATTCAGGAAAATGGATATTCGAGCGTTTACAAGGCTTATGACCTGTCATTGGCTGGCTCAATTTGAAAAAATTCTACCTCATCTCTGTAGGGATATAAAATGAAATATATACCTACTCCCGTCTTGGGATAAATCCAGATTTGTGTACAAGTATTTGAACGCGCCCAAAATGTTGAATAATCAAATTGTTTTTTTTCAAAAGGCGCAGTATTTAAAAATTGATTAATAGAGTTATTTAGCACTAAATTATTCTTATGATGGTAATTTTCACAATTTTTTTTTAAACAATACACTTGCATTTTCGTACTACGTAATAATAAGTTTGTGAATTCGTTAGATAAAGTAAAAATTGCAATAATAGCTTTAAAACTGGCGATAAACTTAAAATCCTTACAAAAACCACGAAGAATTTTTCGTAAAACGTTTAAAAAGTATTTATTTTAGGAACGAAAAAATATATTTTGTTAGTTTACTTTCGATGATTTCGTTAAATTTTTTACTATCCCGTGTAATAAAACAAGAAATTATACATGTGCAGACATTATTTCTCGCTTCCCCCTAAAATGTGAAAGTATATTTTTATTAAGAAGGGCTCTCACGATGGTTTGGTCATGTGGAGCGAATGAGTGAAGAAAGAACGGCTAAAAGAAGTTATAATGCAAGTGTGCCTGGATGTAGAAGCCGAGGAAGGCCGAGAAAGACATGGCATGATCAAGTACAAGTATTTGGAAGTGGACATGTGAATAGTCGGAATAATCGGCGTGTGTGCATGAGAAGATGAATGAATGTAGAGGAAGCGAAGGAAGTGTGTCAGGACAGAGTGGTATGGCGTTCTATTCTCTCTGCCTATCTGATATGGCGTGATGGTTAGTTAGTTAATTCTATAATACTACCTAGGTATATTTTTAAATATTTTTTGTATTATATTTAGCCTTTTGTCTCTTTGTTCCTAACAAAATAAAATAAAATAAAATAATATAAATGGTCAGTTTTTGGTTAGATATTGTTATTTTTTAACTAACTACTAAAAAAGGGGTAGAATTACTAATATCCCTATCACTGTAAATTTGGGCCAGCTCCTTGGACAGGTTGGGGTGAATGTGTTTATGACAATCTTAGAGCCGAGACAGTGATAGGGGTCATTTGGTCGCGTATTTAATCTTCTTTTCTTCCGCTTTTTCCAGTTAAAACTGAATCTATTAAATTTCGCCGATTAGCTTTAAAAAATCGGTAGAGTTGTGCTGGACTGAAAAAAGACTCAATAGTCTTTAAAACAGTCTAGGGAAAAGGTGGAGCTTTCACTGTTATTTTTTATTCTATTAGGTTAGCTTACTCAGTATACCTCCCCGAACTTGGCTCGCCAGCATACTTTATTATGATTATGTCACATAGGAATGTGGTTTATACGAATGTGGCTAATACGAATGTAGCTAATTACGGCTCTAAATTACTTATTCAAGGCCCAGCCGGCTAAATTTTATGCCGGGATAAAACTAAAACCGCAAAAGGCTTTACGGGAACACTAGGGGAAACATACACAAAGTTATATATACGTAAGTTATACATAGCTGTGTTATTATGCAGAGTCAAAAACACTTTAAAACTCGGAATAAACTGGAGATTTTAATTTAACTGATGTTTTGAAAGAAATCTTAGTACGACCTCAGTTCTTTGCACTTTTTATGAAAAAATTATTACGTATACAACTTATTTATTTATTCATTTGGTACTCTCATTTGACAAAAATTAAATTAGACAAAAGGACAAATTATACAAGAGAATGGCGGCTCAATCAGTAGCGACCCATGCCAATGATCTGGCCCCGACTCACTAGAGAATCCGTGTCGAGTCAGGGCATTTTCAGTGTAGCATTATAAATATTGGAATATTTACATCATTAATATAAGATTAATTAGCAGCATTATCGACAAAATTAAGAAAGGGCTTTTACGATGGTTTGGTCGTGTGGAGCGAAATGTGTGATGAAAGAACGGCTAAAAGAAGTTCAAATGCAAGTGTGCCTGAATATAGAAGCCGAGGAAGGCCGTGAAAGACATGGCATGACCAAGTACGACAAGTAATTTGAAAGTGGACATGTGAAAAGTCGAAATAATCGGCGTATGTGCATGAGAAGATGTATATGAATGTAGAGGAAGCAAAGGAAGTCTGTCAGGACAGAGTGGTATGGCGTTCTAACCTCTCTGCTTACCCCTACGGGGAAATGGCGTGATGGTTAGTTAATTAGTTAGTTAATATAAGAGAAACAACTTTTCTATTCACAAAATTTCGAAATGTATGTACTTAACTCTATTATTGCGGGCATTTTCAATCAATACACCACCCATTTGATTTATACAAATAACAACACTAACCCTGTATTTGGAGAAGTCGGTCAATAATTTGGTTCGTGTTTCCATTTCGTTAAATAACTTAGGTTCAATAAATGTAAAGTGGCGCTGCGCTATCGTTGTTTTACAATGCACTAAATGTGCACTTTGTTCGGGAAGTTGATTGCTTTTTAACTAACTACCCATCCCGCCATTTCTCCGAAGGGGTAGGTAGAGGATTGAACGCCACACCACTCTGTCCTGGCACACTTCGCACCCGAGCGGTACAAACGACACCCCCAGTGAGGACCAATCATTAAAATATAGGCAAATAAACAAATGTGTACAAGTATATTTGACATATTAAATATAACTAAAATCAAAGTAAACTTTTTTTAAGCTGCGAGCGAAGGGGAAGTGTCAGGAATATCTCGCTAACAAAAATCTCCGTTTCCTAGTACCTAATGCTTAAATTAAAGAATCACATTGGAGTGTAATAAAATGTTTGAGAATAAAAATCTCCAAATTATGAGACCGGAAAAATTAAAATCGTTACGTGGCAACGCAAGAAAATTCTAGAAAGTGTGCTGAGAAGCACAAGCGTAGCTTTAGGAGATGATAATTTTCCCCGTATTATGAAACGGATACAAGACAATTTATTGTTGACAAAAAACACACTCATTTCGGAAGTGATCATTTTGATCTCGTGCTACATTTAAAGTACCTCCTTTGAAAAGGCGTGTTATCATTTGAGCATTTTGAAGACGCGTGGCACTTATTAACAAAAGTATTCTCTGGTATTCTCATTCCATTGAATAATCGTATTTTTTTTACAAAGTGGGTTAGTATTACTTACCGCATTTAAAGTTGCTTATTCGGAATATGTAATAAAATGTATTTTGGTATTTTTCTCTCAAAATTCAGGAGTCAATATTTTTGGGTTCAATTTATTCAAAGCCAAAATTCATTGAGATTTGAATTCTTGAGATTGGATTTCGTAAAATCTTATTTATGACTGTATTTCTAATGTTCTATTTTTATTTGTATGAATTAATAAATAGTTACGAAAAGTAGCATTTAGAAAATTCGTTACTTTTGTTAAAAACCGTACAAGAGGTATAATATTATTACGCCCACGTTTGGTACGAAAATACCTGAATCTTAAAATTCAATATGTATTTCTATTAATACAGGATTAACAACACAATTCGCGGAAAATAGTAGTACATAAATACTGAAATTTTCATTAATTAATTTTGCATTTGATTTCGTCTTTACCCTACATCTAAATAATATTACATTTTCAATTTAAAAATGTGTACTTATGTATTTATTACTGAGATTGTAATCTCAAATGCCCACATATATTTTCAAAATTCAATGAGTGGAATTCAAATACAAGCTATTTAAATAGAACAAAACACAACGGTCGAAAACCGAAAATCCAGTTAAACCTAATAAATATTTTGAATAAATTTAAGTGAATCACGTTTTATCCTACCAGGGTAAAAAAAAAAAAACACGGAGCATGCCTTCCGGCAAATATAATATGAGTTGTTTTACAGACGCTGGGAAAACTTTGGTGCTCCATATGCGATATTTCTACGGTCCCAAGTGAAAAGATCTTTGCTCCGTCGAACAAGGGTGTAATTCGAATCACGCGCTGTTCTATTCTATTATGAGCTCCTGGTACCCACGGATTAAATATTTTTGAAAATGAGATCAAAATACGAAAATTTCGATTTTTGTCAGTTGCGGTGCAAGGCGCTCGTAATAGTTTGAATTAGACATAAAAAATAGTATTTCGTAATTGCCATTGATATAATAATTATGTTTCTAGAAACAGTTGAAAAGAGGTAAAGTTTTTCTTAAGCAATGGATTACATAATAACTAGGCACACGTGCAATATTTCAAAATCTAGTTTTTATTCAAGATATTTTATAATACGAAAATATCATGTGTTATATATATATCCTTGGACTGGCACATCCTAAATTCATGTAATAAAATCATAGCGGTAGTATGCTGCACTTGGTGAAAATTATCTTTGAAATATAATATTACTTGTTATTATTAATATAATAAAATTTAAAACAACTTAGCATACAAAAATAGAAACAGGCTTTTGTTCAATATTCTCTTAAAATGCTCAACGATACATAAACAGATTAATCTTTTAATATTCAAACTATTTATAGCAATAGCTTTTCTAACAGTAGGAGAGCACAATTTGTGAAATGATTTTTTTTCTCATATTTTTTGCTGTTAGCTTTTGGTAGCTGGTAAATTTAAAAGCTTGGAAATATTTCCCCTCGCTGAGCATCCAATTAAAGCAGCTATCATGGCGCCCCTAAGCGGTTGTTATTTAAAATTCTCGAATAAGTAAAGCTGAGCGGAAACAGGTTGTTGAATTTACAAGGGTTGTGTTTTAATTCGTTAGAATAATGTTTCTAGACAGAGCGCGTATTTACGAAATTCTCGATTATTGTGTAAATAAAACAAAAGAGATTATTTATATACATAATCTACGTCATTTTTTTTTTTTTATATATATTTTAATTATTTCCCCTCTTCTTCTTCCGGTATAAAGATACCAATATCTTGTGTTCATTCTTTTTTTAACTATCTTGTTTACATTATCTGTTATTTTTCCATTTCTTTTTTTAACTATCTTGTTTACATTATCTGTTATTT
Source organism: Micrasema minimum (assembly GCA_022494985.1). Taxonomy (NCBI): domain Eukaryota; kingdom Metazoa; phylum Arthropoda; class Insecta; order Trichoptera; family Brachycentridae; genus Micrasema; species Micrasema minimum. The sequence continues at coordinate 6,246 of JAGVSP010004220.1, forward strand.
TTCCATTTCTACATGACTTTATCTTTCTCTTTTGCCACGTGCACACAGTATGACTTTCACAGTATACCACAAACAGGCTATGCCTTGGTGGGATTTTTGTTAATGTATTTTTTTATTGTACATATATGTGTTTTTAATGTATATCTATGTAAACAAAAAAAAATCTTTTGAAATAAAAAAAAATATATATATATATATTCTTACTTTATGTTATACACACGATTAAACTTTATTTAAATAGTGTGTTTTTACAGAAATAGTAATTGTTACTGTACATGGACGCAGACGTTGTAATTTAGTAATTATTTTTATTAGATAATTAAAATAACATTTTTGACTAAAATGATAGAATAACGTACCCAGTAACTTTTATAAATCATCTTAAAATCGTGTTCCACTATATCAGTTTTTAATTGGATTTCGCAAAGCACACACAACTTCAATTTACTAACGAATTAAGTCTGATTGCAAGAGAACTAATTCTAAACGGTATGAAAGTATTATGATGTTTCTCGGCTGAACAATGGTGGCAAATAACGTTTCTGGCAGTGGTTACGTGATGTTCTCTCTGTCTTGGTAAGATGGTTCTCTCTATGGCAGGCCTAATTAGTGGAGAACAATCCTCATACTCAATATTACACAGGATAGAGATGATTTTCTCTGTATTATTACAGTATTATAAGTGAAGGAGTTTACCTACTCGTATAATCTTTTATTAGCGAAATTAATCAGAAATGAGAGGTGGAAATAAAAACTGAAATTCCTGTACCGACAAAAATGATCAAAATTACAATATTTTACGGTTTTCTTTCAAATGCATTATTTTTATTTGTTGTGTTGTAATGGGCCCAACGATGTAATGGTTAAAACGCTAGATTCATGCAACGTAGGTTTTGGGTCAAATTCCCGGTGAGATCACTAAACTTAGGATAAGATATTTTTCTTAATCCTGGGTGATCTGAGTTGAAATCTTTATCTTAATTTGGACACTTATTGTGAGGTTATAAAAATAAAAAAGATACTGATAAAAAGATATTTGACCAAAGCCCTCAATTCCACGGATTGCGATACTTTTGAGTCCCTTAATCTTTTATATGATTTTTTTTACTTTTACAGTTACAATTAAGTGTCTTTTGTAAGTGTAGGGATGGTTGAGTGGGTGTGTTGTGTGTGTGTAAGGGTGAGTGGACGTTTAAGGGTGTGTGGATAGATAAGTAGATAATGTACGGAATTAGTGTTATGTACCCAAAACCCGTGAAACCTCTGCTGTGACGAGGACCACTTTGAAAGGTTTTCGATAAAATCAATCAGCGAAGGCCAATAGGCTGCAACGCAGAAGGGATTATGTTACCCATAACGTAAATGGAACGGCCCTTCCACGTAAACGCCAAAGGTAGCCTTAAATCAACATTTTCGCCGTTTGTACATCAATGGAGAAGGTCCCACGCCCAATATATGAAATATTCAACTTGTATTGGATCAAAGATGCACCCTCTTATCGACGGGGCGATCAAATTGTAATTTATGTATAAGGTGGAAAATAAATCTTCAAAAATGCGGTTAAGTAAAATCAAATAAACTAAGCCATTTCCCTAAACTTTACGTGTTATGCGTTAGTCTTGGTGAATTTTCAATAGAGATACATTTTATTTTAGAGACAGGCCCTGTAAACGCCTAGATAACCCACACTCGTTTCCAGAGTTTCTCTGTCTCTGTTGGGATATCAATAATATCTGATATCAGCCCAGCATGGGTATAATCCAGTAATTTGTCTACAAGTATTCGTATTCATTCAAAATGTTGTTAAAAAGATTTACTGCTTAAAAATATAAAGCAAACAAAAATTTGAGAGACATCTTCAGGCGTCTTCTAGTAAGTAATAAAGCTCGGTAGAGCCTTACCTACTCTTATAAAGATGATTGCCAAAAAAATGCTTTACAATCTTCTCAACAGATGACACCAGCATAGAAAAATTCTGTAAAGCGGAACGACGAAGACGAGTTCAATATATAGTAGTTCCAAAATTTGTCATATATATATGGTTATCAGATGATGGGCGAAATGGGGAATGTTGTAGTTGTAGTACATCAAGTGGCCACTTAATCCAGCCAATGACAGGTCATAAGCCCTGTAAACGCCTAGATAACCCACACTCGTTTCCAGAAGTTCTCTGTCTCTGTTGGGATATCAATAATATAGATAATAACAATCGTTCAAACCTTGGCTGTTGAAAAAACAAAACAGTTCATGTAGAATTTTCCATTCTAACCTCGTATAAACGATTGTATCTCGCTTACTTATTGAGAAAACATACATAATTTCTCACAACAATAGTGCTTAAAAATTATCCTTTTAAAATCCTTATTAAAATTAACCAATCTAAAATGACGTGTTCATTTTCAACATGAACAAGTCGGTAATGCGTGTCAGTATATCTACCCATAGAATTCAGGCAGGTATGATTTACATTTCAAATCCGATTCGCAGATGAGCTAATTAAAATTCCTGTCACAATTAAATGTAACAGGAGATTAAATACGTCATTACTACGAATTTCCCAGTCAGTCAGGCAGGACATTTTACATTTCCCATTTTACATTTACAATTTCCCATTATACGTTCCGCCGCGTAACGTCAGTTTGTGCTGCAGGTATTATTTTTCACTGTAAATTGGATGCATTATGACGCTACATGGCGAATGGAGTAGGAGAAAATGAGAAGTGAGAATATATAGATAGGTATAAACGAAGATTGGTCTGAGATTTGCAGACATTTGCATTGTGCTATCGAAAAATACGTTTAAATACCTACTTCTACTACTTTATCTTATTTATCCGCACCCAATGGTGCATAGGGCACCGCATCGGTACACCAATCGCAGTTTTGTATCTTAATCAATTCATTACATGAAGGTAGGATGATCAGTTATACGCTTCACTACCAGTCCAAGGTATCACACATGAAATATTGATATGAAAATCACATGAAAATAAATATTTCATTTATTAAATACCAACTAATTTTAAAACTATTAAAATTATGCATAATGTATATTCAGCTTAAAAGTGCGTAAATGAAATTTTTAAAAACATATTTTTTCGCGAGTAAATTAATTTTAACAATTATTCATAAAATACAATTTTTTTTTAACGGTATTAGTTTTAATAAGTTATGGTTTAGGGCTCTCAAACAAACATAATGTATTGATTACATATTATATATTCCAAGCTTAAAATGGAAACAAAAATATTCCTTCACAGTTTTTTACCGTGGGGTTTCCAAAATAATATTACTTATCAGACTCGCTCCGCGACGCCTCGAATTCGGCACATATGCAATCTGCTCAGCACCGGTGCGGTGCAGGCTGCGGAGATAGGAAACTCCAGGCGTGGCGGGAAATTTCATAAGTCGACGCGAAGTTACTTATTTCGCCTCCCGCGAGAAAATTAGATTGAAGGGGTATCTCGTAACACGAACGTTCCCTTAAATTTAATAAAAAAGATGGATATAAATAGAACACAAGAAAAATATGGCAATAATTTTTGAAAAATACATGCGGCGGCGGCGTGTATGCAAAGTGTGCATAGAAGATGTTTGAATGTAGAGGAAGCGATAGAAGTATGCCAGGACAGAGTGGTGTGGCGTTAGAACCTCTCCGCCTAACCCTTAATTAAATCTATTAACTAATAATGAAAGCTTTATGGCATAGATTTAATTTGTGATAAGTAACTAACTGACTAATTAACATGCACGCCATTTCCCCGAAGGGGTAGGCAGAGAGGATAGAACGCCACACCACTCTGTTCTGGCACACTTTCTTTGCCTCTTCCACATTCATACATCTTCTCGTGCACGCACGTCGATTATTCCGACTTTTCACATGACCACATTCAAGAATCTGTTGTACTTGATCATGCCATGTCTCTCCCGGACTTCCTCGACTTATAACCAGACATACTCGCATCGTTAATCCTTTTAGCCGTTCTTTCATTCATTCGCTCCACATGACCGAACCATTGTAAAAAAACCTTACTTAATTTTGTCCATAATGCTTTCCATTTCGACATTACGGCACTTATCATAGGTGGTTTTTTCCACACGTTCGCCTGAGAGGTCGCAATTCAACCTTTTTTGAAGGGTGGTTCTTTAAAATCAATATAGAAATCACCGGGTTGGGATTCCACAATATCTGCACAATAAAACAGATAAATTAAAAATAATTATTTTTTCGAATTTTGTAATAACGGTTATTTACGGTTTCAAAAAGCTTTATCATAACAGAATTCCTTTCGGTCGTAAATAGAAGTTGCGTGGGCATCCGCTAATAGTAAATTAAATTACGGCCGATACAATTTCAGCGAAGTTCATATCTTCAATAATGGCGGGAGATAGTTAAATTGACCCGTCCATTACGCGGCGGACTTCCGCTTTGATCGGCAGCGGTAGGCTAGGGGCGGAAGGCGGGGGGCGGGGAAAGGGGGAGGCAAACCTCATTTCCGATTTGAAAAGCGCGGGAGAAGGTGATGTGGAGAAACAGGGCAGAAATAATATCGACGGTAGAAAGGAAAATTAACTAATCGACATAATATAATGTGCAAAGGAAAATGATACAAAGTGACATAATCATTACTATGTCACTTGGTATAACAATTATTAATAATTATTAACATTTTTTTCTTTTTTTCATTATCTTCGACACTCGGCGAGATTGTTATGTCCACAATTATTAAGAACTATTGCCTATAGATCTGGAGTGAGTCGCAGATTACACAACTATAAAGATCGATTACATTTCTTTAAATCTGGACAGTTTAGAAAAAAGGACAAAAGTAATCGATCTCACTTGCTTGCATAAAATTATAAATAGTCACCTTGACACAACGCTAATACGCAAAATCGGTCTGCGTGCCAATTTACGACTGCGTAATCCAGACATTTTCAGAGTTGAGCGCTTTTCCTCCAATCAAGGGTATTACAATCCTCTCTCTCGTTTGTGCAGAGAGTACAATGTATTATAATACACAGGGTCAGCACTGAAGGTATGGACACCTTCGGAAGCTCCGTAGGTAGATGGGTTCAAGAGAAGGTTGTCCTTGAGATATTTGTGATCACTTTTGCTTTTATATGTGTGTTATATATTTACTTATTGTGTGTATGTCACATTTTCATTAAACATTATGATATTTGGTCATTTCGTGTGTTAATCAATTTTAAAGGGCAATTGGTCTACCTAGGTATATTTCTATCTTTTTTGTATTATATTTAGCTTTTTGTCTGTCATTGTTCCGTAACAAAATAAATAATAAATTAGAGAAAAAAGGGATGAAGATTTCGACTTCCCAATTTCAATATCATGTTTGAGGAATGGCTGCACGGACCCGCGGCTTACCCCATACAGTTATAGTTCTCAATTTTCTCCCTATGTCACGCCTTTGAGATTTCGACCAGGAGCGTGTTTGTACTTTGGATAATTTATTTTTAATGAAGATAAATACATTTATTCCAATTAATTTAGGTCTACAAAAGTAGGCTGTTTTGATAACAAAAGGCGCTTCAGACAATTTTAACTCTGAGCTTATATTTCACAATACTAGTAAAACAAAATTTTAAACTCTTATATTTCGCTGTTTCACTCATTATACACGTAACTCAAATAAACCTCCACATTCCAAAATTTTGATTCACAAATTCGGTTTCAATCCCTAATGAAGATTTCTCGATCCCAATATGGCCGTCACTTACCTTTAAATATGTTTTTCAATGATTTATGATGTTTAGGATTAAAGACAGTTAATTTTGAGTTCGTCAATTCTTGTTCGTCTTTTCAAAAGCAATGATTGTTTTTAACGCGTGTGAGATTATCGACCCAAAATGAGTGTTTGCACTCCTGGAGTATTTATATTTATTTTTATAAGATTTTTTATGAAGAAATAAAAAAACACGCTTCAGATAAAATATCTACATAAAACGTGTGTATAAATCATTGCTCTAGTACTAAATTCCAGGGAGAAAATCGAGGACTACGATTGTATGGCTGTGTGACCGCGGGTCATGTAACAGCCCTGATTACACGAAAAAGGAGGTAAAAAGCTCAACATTAAGTCCTTAACACCTAACTTTTATTATTTTCTTTTTTGCACAAGAATTTCAGAGAAGTGACATTCCATACTTGAAAAATACTACCGTGTCTGGGGTGTCTAGTTACCTATTACGTCATCAATAGGCATCTTCGTCATCACTAGACATCTACGTCACACGTTTGGCGTAAGTGCTGGAGTGTTTAGTCGGAATTTGATAAGGAAGGTGTTATGAAATTAACCCTAGGAAACGTATATTTTTAGAAACGCACCTTTTAACGAATTCTTGTTGGAAGATTTTCATTGTTACACATTTATGATAACATGCCGGGCATACAGTATTAAGTATTGAGCAATTAATTGCGTGAAAAAAATATGTCAAAGCCATATTTACCCGACCGGAAAATGCCCCGGTCACGCTTATAATCAGACATTTATGCAAAAAACAATAAACGCCAGCTGGTTATAGCAAACAGCGAAATGATTCGTTTCCTTCAATTAATTTGGGAAATAAACTATTAACAATAAAATCTTCTATGTAAGTTCAATACCGCGTATGAGCCGATAAGTTCAAAATATGCATTTTTTGGTGATTTTCGTTGAACGAAACAAGCCGCATCGATTGGTTAATTCAAATTTTTAAAATTGACCAATAGACTGCTAGCACTCGGTTAGTGTCAATACCGCGAATTAACCATTTTCACAAAAGAAGCAAGCAATACCGCGTATATCCCGATACAAATTTCATGTTTTACCTCTTTTTTTTTACGAAATTGGAGGGTTTTTTGTCTCCCTGAACATTTTGACAAATGGTTCTTCGCGGTATTGAACTTACACAGACGAAATGGACCGTGAGACGCACTAACGCCTCTGTCCTCCAGGAACTCAAGATTATTGAGAGACTACAATGAAAGCCCCACCCTTTCCTTAGACTGCTTTAAAGACTATTGAGTCTTTTTTCAGTCCAGCCAACTCTACCGATTTTTTTCAACAAGCTAAACCGCGATTTTAAGATTGTTAGTGTGATAAAAATACGGATGAATTTACGATTATGTACGCGAACAAATACTTTCATTGTACCCCTACCACCGTCTCCTTATGTATTATAATTGTCATTGTTTCCATCACCCAAAACCAACCAGAGTCGGCCAAATTAACAGTGGTAGGGATGTTAGTTTCTACCCCGATCATTATTTATTAGTAATTACAACAACCCGTGTGGAGACCGGTATCCCGCCTCGCCAGGCCCCCCATCCCAGACATCCACCCGTGCATCCGCGGTCAGGGTCTCAATGGAGGGGGGATTAGGAAAAGAGGGGAGGGGACAGAACGCATGTGTGCATCTCACACTATCATCCTATCATCCTATCTATGCAGACACTATTTCATACGTCCCCTGCCGTAATTATTATTGAGAGACTCTTAACGACGCAAAGTGCCGGAAAAGATGGTCACCTATTTGGGACACTTTGTCACATTGAGAATCTGGAAAAGCTGGTGATTTCAGGCCGTGTTGAGGGAAAGCGAGCGAGAGGACGCTCCCCTGCGAGGGTGGACAGACCAAATAAAGGATATAACGGAGTCCTCTCTAAACGCTTCAATATGCATGGACCAGGAATGCAGGCGGGGATACTTCACTTTACGTGGTAGAGCTGTCAAAATTCCACTAAAAGTTTTTACTCTCTGGATTAAAGAGGTACAGCATAGAAAATGGACAAAGCTGTGATTGGTTGGATTTCAAAATCTTTTAAACCTACTATATAAATTTCGATTTTAAATAGCTATTTTGATTTTAAATTATTTTTATTAAACCCAACCTATCTTAACCTACTGTTTAAATTTCATAACCTATTATTATAAAGAATATTGCTTTTAAATAGCTATTTGAATTAAATTATTTTATTAAACACAACCTATCTTAACCTACTGTATAAATTTCATAACCTATGGATTTACCAATAGACTAGTCCTCATAAAAAGTTACCACGCTTTGTGAAGTATCCCCATGGAGGCGATTGTTGCAGTCGATTCCTAAACAATGGCGAAATGTTCTATACTTTTTAATGCCTCAATTTTTTTTGTGTAAATAGTAATGAATATATAAAAATTTTCTGTAAAAAAAAAATTTAATTCAAAAGATTCCTCGTATAAAAATATTTAAAAACGGAGATTATAAAGCGGATTGACTGCAAACGGATGCTTTAAAAGCACCCGTCTGTTAAGCGCACAAAAAGGGTCGTACTGAATATATAGTTGATGCGTAAAACCAGAGAAGTGGCTTTGTACTTTTTTCTATATTTTAGGCGTATCTTACATCAAAATTGGTCAATAGTCTTCTTGAAATTAATAGACTTATCCTACCATATGACCTGTTTTGGTGGTAAATCGCGATTACGATATTTAAAAAATTAATTACCGACATAATAACAAAAGTAAAAATTAAAAAAATTCGTAACTAAAATATAAATCACCGTCCAAATTATTTTTTTTTATTGTTCCGTAGTCCATTAGTGAACCACAACGCTCAGTAAGACGAGGAAGAAGAATGACTGTAACATTTAGATAGTAACAACTGAAAAGTTGCTGTATTTTTACATGTGTTCATAGGCATATTATTTGTTAATAGGTATATGTATGTGTGTGTATAATAGTTAGTTTTTTTAGTGCATAATAATTCTCTTGCAAATAATCTTTAACAGGTTAAATTGCCAGAAAAACTATAGTGTTTTGACCAAATGTAGTCATAAAAGTAAGTAATCAGTCAAATTATGTAATACGTTATATCAGTAAATTCCCGACCTATTTTGCCCACAAACTGAGAAGAGTTTTAAATATGCGCAGAGAAAATAAAAATATCATAACACGTAAACCACAGACTATTTACGTTTCATATCTAAGACATAAAATTTATATTAATATTGTAGTAAATTTATGTTTGTATAAAGAGAAAATACGGTGAGAGGTGGTGAAATTATGGCGGCCGTGGTTGGCTTTAAATAAATGTTTTGACTTCGTACAAAAATATAAGACAGAGAAAATGGAGTATAAAAAATAATTTGGATGCATTTTCATAAATTCCCAGGGCAAAACTGCAAACGACTATGAGTGAGAGGAACGAGGTTTCGTATTTCATAGGGGATTTAAGTTATAGCGAACTGCACGAGACAATGAGCGTTTATCATGGACACTTTGGCGTTTACCTCAGAAACAGACATTTGCATTACGTATGACTTCTAAAAAATCTCCTTATTGAGGCGAAGGACGCAGCTACCGCTGGTATCAAGAAAAGGTTACTCGGCTGACAAGGGACATTAACTACATTGCACCGAGAACAGAAACCATCCTTGCCTATCGCCTACTTTCCGAGGAGTCTCGTTTCCGACGCCCTGGAAGACTTTGCTGACAATCCTTCGACGATCTTACGTCAAACATCAAGATTGGTATCTATTAGACCAATTTTGCGTATAATCAAAAAAGTTGATTGAAATCATGTTAAACGTGTGTGATTTGAGACCAAAAAATCTCCTTAGTAAACGACTAAATAATTCTCCTTCTCCTCCATTTCCTTATCTGTGCCTAATGGCGCATAGGGTACTGCATTTTACCACATAGATACGGTATTTTTAGACTTACGGTTAAGTGCTAGCTCGTGGTTAAGATATGAAATGTTAATGGGAAAAATCACATTAAAAAATTTCATGTTGACCTCGTCGGGAAGCGAATCCGGGACCTCATGCATGGTAGCCCTACGTAGTGTCGTGTAATGGTCCACAAATAAGGATTGTAACTGCGGACTGAATTCGATGCTTACAAAAAAGTGCTTGCTGAAAAAAAAACGTATTGCATTTTTTAATAACACAGCGTAAGAATAGCACATTGCTGGAAAGAAAGAACTTGAGGCTGACTTATTCCTGACACCATCCTTAGCGTGAAAACTTGTCATGTTGCAGAATGATTTATCTCAATGCTTCACTGTGAAAATTATCCTCGGCGGGGAGTGAAAAGTAACAGATGTGCGGAATTCTGCAAAAAATTATTCGTTGAAGAATGACGACGGGAGATTATCCTTGAGGGGGTGTAAATACCACAATTCTCCCTTATTCCGTACACCAGACTGTCGTAACTAGCATCGAATGTTTTAGCTAAATTAGATCCATGTTCAAGGCGTTTAAGCGTGTTTTTGCTAAGTCGTGTCTGACAGACTCAAATTAAATTTGAAAAAAATTAAATTAAAGTGTTTATGACGAATGTTTAGTTACAAGACAGTGGCTAGATTTACTTTAGAATGAGTTTGAACCATTTATAATTCTATTTCTCCTCATTTCCTTAAATGTGCCACAATTGCATAGGGTACTACATTCTACACACATAGTTGGTATCGCATTGCAGAGACATAAAAAAATAAACGATATGAAATGTTAATTCGCCATCTCAGTGCTAAAATTTTTTTGTAAATGATTGGTTTTATTTTATGCAGCAACAACAATATAACGTTCACGAGGGAATTTTTTTTCTAACTTAAAAAATTGCCCCAAAAAAAAAAAGTTATTATTTTTGAATTACAGCGTCTCTTGAACTGGAAGCAGTCGCCTTATTCTGACCAGCCAAGTGTGGAGCAGAAAATTATCATGCTTGAAAATTTATCCAAAGTTTTTAAATGTGCGTAAGGTGAGCTACAAATTTGAAAATATTTCAGTAAATACCACAATCTCTCCGATTTGCGTCTGGTTAACAAGGGGTGCATGATGTTGACAAGGCGTTTAAGCGTGTTTCGGCAAGTAGGTTAAAAAAATCATGACAAATTTTACCTGCCAGAATGATATCATTTTATAATGATTACTAAATGCGTCACAATTGCAATATATTCATACATGTTTTAGTCGCATTGCAGAACTAAAAAATGCAGAATTCGCTCATCTCAGTTAAAATGTTTGGCTGATTGAGCAAAAATATTCGTCACGAGGGACTACTGAAACACCCAAAAAAAACAAAGTTATTATTTTCTTGTCGAACTGCGCAGTCGCCTAAAAAGAGTGAAAAAATTTATCATCACTCGTAAGGTAAGCTACATTCCAGTCATGCAAGTGACAAATCAAGGATCTCAATATTAAGATTGTGTGGAGATTAAAATTGTTTGCCACGAGTTCGTGGCAGCACTCTTACATCGATATCCTAAAAGAGTAAGAGCATCACTTAGTGACTACTTTCCACCACGTAATTCAAGGACTCACGCCACGAGCCAGCTCTTTTAAGAAGCATACTCCATCCTCGTACACGGCCGCTTTTCCAAACGTATTCCTCGATTTTCTCCCTGGAATTTAACATTAGAGCAATGATTTCTTCACACATTTTAGATATCGACCAGCAGCTCAATCACAGATAACTATCGACGAAGTTAAAAACGTGCTAACCACGTGCTAACGCTAACCATTTGACCGATCACAATGAACATACGTTCATACCACGTTCGCCGTTGCCGAGCATTGCCGAGCGTTTCCGAGCACCATAGATTATCGTCTTATTTAAAAAAATATATATTTATCTTCTTTAACAAATAAAAAAAAAATAAGACGATAAGACACGCATCTGGCTGATATCTAAATTTAAAAAAAAATTATTGCTGTAATGTTAAATTCCAGGGAGAAAATCGAGGAATACGTTTGTATACGTGTAAAGCGTCCGCGAGTCACGTGGTGGAGTATGCTCTGAACTACGGAGTCTGTGAGTTTCCGTACTGTTTTGGGTCAGATTATTCGGCGTATATGAATACTTAAGGGTCAGTGATTTCTCTTCCACCCTTGTGTCGATGTCGGTCCGTGGGTGGGGTGGGGCGAGGAAGGGTAGGCAAGGGGGGTACGGTGACGCAATTGGCCGGGAAATGCTAGACGTAATTTAAGAGAAGTACCGAGGCTAGAAAAAAAATGTGTTTTGCTCTATACTTGTAGCACTGGACCAAAAGCGACCGCGGCACACACAAAATGTGACCGCAAAAAGGGATACTTATTTTTTGCGGAGATGTAAGATAATTCAGTGTCAAAAATTTGTTGTTATCTTTCCTCATAGAATTAATTTATTTTTTCATTAATCGGCCCGCGTATTCCCTACAAAATAGTTTGAAGTGTTTGAAGTACATTGTGATATTTTTTCGAAGCTTTGTGGATGTCAATAAGTCCGGAATATCATTTTGAAAACACCATAGTTCCCAACGCTGGGCTTTGGTGCAGCCTTAACGTTGTTTGTTTGAACATGGTGTATCGGATCGATTGGCCGTCTGATTAGGTAGGTACTTCATTAGAATGTTAGTTTGCTTTGGAACCAATAATTCCAGATGCGAAGAAACTGCGAATTCGTGGACCAGAAGAACATACTTAAAATTGTAAACGTAAAGTATTGGACATAAGATATTCACTACTTTTAAAATAAAGTCTATTTTATGTGTGCGTTATCACGAACATAGTAAGAAATTTTATTTCATTTACGGAAAAATCCATTTTAAAATACAGAGTTAAGCATAAAAGGGATAACAAGCAGTAAAAATAAGTGACAGAACATTAGATTGTTGAAGCTAAGACAGTTAGAATAAAATGTGAACACACTCAAGACAGGATCAGGTCTACTTCAGTGAATGTTTAAATCTTGATAGACTTACACCGAAGAAGTCCGGATCCCGTCTTGAGTTTACAATACGACACAATCGAGACAATGAGGTATGAAAACCATAGTTAGTTTTGTGGTGACTAAGGAACAGCACGTCATTATTTACTCAACCTACGGACTGGAATACAGAAAGTCACTTGAGTCAGTAAATATGGTGCATCTATCATGCCATTTAGCAATTTAAATATGAAAATGGAATCAATGTTAGATCTACGCTTTTGACGACTAGAAATTCTCAACACTGACTCCATATCTTCATAGGTGTAATCGTCTCTCCCCAGACCGATCATCCATGCTACTTTTCTGAGTAGGCGGTGTTGCACCGATTCAATATGGTTGATACGGTCTACATAGGAAGGAGATCAGATTACAGAAGCATACTCCAAGAGAGGACGAACAAGTAAGCAGTAAGTTTTTAGTGTAAGAGGATTAGAAAAATCTCTTGATATTCTGTTAATGAAACCTTGTGTTGTCATACAGTTTGACAGTTTTGTCATTCCAATTAAGCTACACACTAAGGGCTATAGTTTGATATTTTACAAGCGTAAAAATCTTATCCTTTCAAAGCGAGATTATTAAAATTACAGCAAAAGATCAAGCGCTTTACAAATAGGGTTGGCACCCAACCCAACCCACAATTAAAAACACGGGTTTATCGATATAGATACCCTTTATTTTCCCGTTTAATCCGGCAAAGGGCGTGCCTATCTGACCGTGGCGGGCCGAATAAATTGAAAAGTTCAGCGATCGCCGGTCGTAAATCACAGCAAATTCGGATGTCCTTTTCGGTACGTGTGATAACTCCCATCTTCGGATAAAGGGTTGTTGGGTATATTAGCGGGTGATTTAGGGATCCTGAAACCAGCTTGGTGTAATAAGGCAGTGCCCCATGCACCATTGAGGAAAACGATGAAAGAATAAAGAATAATTCATAGATTGCGATGACAATCGGATGTACTCGGCGGAGCTGATAGGAGGCGAGCGTTGGCCGGCGGTAGGGTCTCCTGGAGGGATCTAGTGATGTCCTCATGCGCTATAAGTATGTACAGTACTTGTTGTCAAGGATTAGGACACACTCAACAATTTACTACGCAAGATTAAGACTCCGTATTTATACGGACAAACTGTATTCACAAGAGTCTGTCCGATATGCTTATTGGGATCATCTAAGACTCAATTTACGATAATGACTTTTAGTTTATGATGTGTCGACACCGAACGTTTCACTTTAAATGAATGCATATTTGCCAAGTAATTTAAACCCAACACGTTATATTTTGCAAATAAAATTAAGGGCGGGGTGTTTTATGTAATTTATGGAAACGCATTCCAAATAAATACGTCGTTGGAAGTAAAATTTCCTTCGGATAGAATATTCTCGATATTTTTCTACCCGTCAATAATGGGAAATTGAAATTTTCATCCCTGGTAGAAAGATAAAGCGCTGACAAGAAAAATGATGGAACGTTCTACTAGCTTTCTCTAGATTTCGCCAAATTGAAATACACATATTTTTGCAGAAATGCGTACATAATAATAGGTTTCATTGTCTTATACGTTTCACAAAAAATGAATCCAAAATATATAAACTTGCTATTATTTATGAAATCGGCACCCACTTCGTAACACCTTATGATTACTTATTTATTTTTACAATTTACTACTACTACTCTCCCTTATCTGCACCCGATGGTGCTTATGGCACTAAATTGGTATACCAAGTTTATACCAATTGGTATACCAATTTGCAAAGATACTTAAAAACGCAACCGAAGAATATGATTCTCATGATTTCGACCATAATCCTTTCGAGATAAAAAATAAAAACAAAAATTTAATTAAAAACATTAAACTATTTAAATGAAAAAACTTTGTTTTCAACTGCTTTTTTAATATTAATCTAACTCCCGACCGGTTTAGAGGCAACAGGTGTCTCTTTTTCAAGGGTACAAGAACAAATACGTTTATACGTGTTGCCTCGAAACCAGTCGGGAGTTAGATTAATAATAATAAAGTAGTTTAAAACTAATTTCAATAGTTTATAATGAATAACTACAAAGTGAGTGCTTCTAACATAAATTTCATAAAAACATTATATTTTTATGCATCTAAGGATTAATAAAAATATAAAGCTTAGTTCCTTATTAGATTTCAAGAGGTGATACCTAAGCGTTAGCATGTAAAGATATACTAAGCATTAAGCATATAAAATGGTTTCTTCGGCACGGGGTTCCACAATAAAATGCATTAAAAATAACAATAAACCATAAAAAATGTAATACTTATTTAACTAACTAACTAACTAACTAACCATCACGCCATTTCCCTGTAGGGGTAGGCAGAGAGGATAGAACGCCATACCACTCTGTCCTTTGCTTACTCTACATTCATACATCTTCTCATGCACATACGCCGATTATTCCGACTTTTCACATGTCCACTTTCAAGTACTTGACGTACTTGGCCATGCCATGTCTTTCTCGCCCTCCCGCGGCTTCTACATCCAGGCACACTTGCATTTAAACTTCTTTTAGCCGTTCTTTCATCACTCATTCGCTCCACATGTCCAAACCATCGTAAAAGCCCTTTCTTAATTTTGTCGATAATGCTTATCATCTCAGCCTTGCACTCTGCTCTAATTTCGACATTTGTACACCTATCATAAGTCTTACCACACATTAGACTGAGAGATCGCATTTCAACAGCATTCAGTATACTTTCATCCTTCTTTTTCCAACACCACGCTTCACTTCCATACATGAGGGTTGTTTATTATATTTATTATTATTATACTTATTTATATTTAATTAATATTTGGGCGGGTTGTAGGTATATTTTTACGTGTAGGTGGTTTGTTTATCATGAATCATAGGCACACAATAAAATTTTCATTAAAAAACTGCGGTAAAAAGATAATTAATTAAAGCGTTTCGTTTAATTTGGTCACACCTTTTTGAAGGATCAATATTAGGTAGAGCAACACGTGTGGTAGGTAGTCAGAATATATTCAACGAAACTACCAACTTTGTACAAGCAAGGCCTCCGGAAGTCCGGAAGGCAAAATTAATGCGTATTACTTTTACACAATGTAAGTAGGTATACCAATATTTTTTTGTATAGTGTAATGTTTTTATATGTATTTTAAACAGTGTTTTCACTTAAAGTCGGTTTATTTATAGTAATCGATAATCCATTCCCAACTCACTCAAGACTCGAGTGTTCAACCAATGCATTCTGCCCGTCCTCACTTATGGCGCGGGAAACAATGACTCTGACCAAGCAATCCTCCCATAAGTTGCAAGTTGCACAGAGGAGCATGGAGAGAATTATGCTTGGAATAACATTAAGAGACCGAAAAAGGAACGATTGGATCCGACGCCAGACAAAAGTCTGCGACGTGGAGGAGCGAATTGCCTGGTTGAAGTGGAAATGGGTCTGGTGTGGAGACCTCAAGACCCAGAGGCCTCAAGGACGTCCACCGACGAGATGGGTGGACGACATCAGGAAGTCTGCTGGAAGACAGTGGATGGGGGCGGCGCAGGATCGGGAGGAGTGGAGAAGGCAGGGGGAGGCCTATGTCCAGCAGTGGCCTCAACGGGCTGAAGTAATGAATCGATAATTTGTTAATATTTTAATATTTTTACTTCGATTACCAACTGGCTCACAGAGAACGAGGGACATATAAAAACAATATCGACGATCTATTTAATCAGGAATCGAACTTATCACTTCGTGAATGACACCACAGCACGCTAACCACTACACAATGAACTCAGATAAATAAGACTCAGATAATACATAATTTACATATCTCGTAGCTTGACATATTTTATCTTAAAAACAAAAACTTTGTTAGTTAGAATTTATAATAAACCTTTGCAAATATTTGAAAGTACGAATAAGTATGATTCAAGATGTTGATAATAAAAATTGTAAGTTTAAAATAGTAATTACGGGCGTTACCTGAGAGGTGACCAAGATATTTTTAAAAAAAAACGTTTATTTTTTTGGATTTTTTTTTTAGAGCGCCATCGCCATTTTGGTCTCGTGGTACGTGCAAAATGGAGAGTAAACAATGTTTTGATTGAGCTGGCATTTATTTTATAGAACACTCATATCATAATATTGAGAAAAAAACTAGATTTTCAATTTTTTTAAAAAAATGAAAAAGTAATATTTATTTCATTTTTTAATAAAGCAATTTTACAAAAACTTATGACAATAATTACAGGAACAATAATTTATTAACACTGAACGCTATACCTCACCAATTAAAAAGACAAGCTCTTGTGCTTGGTGAGGGAGATTACGCTAAAATATACATTTATAAGCAAGTAACTAACTAACTAACTAACTAACCATCACGCCATTTCCCCGAAGGGATAGGCAGAGAGGATAGAACGCCACACCACTCTGTCCTGGCACACTTCTCTTGCTTCCTCCACATTCATACATTCCTCATGCACGCACGTCGATTATTCCGACTTATTACATGCCCACTTTCAAGCAACTTTTTTTTTTTTTTTAAGCAAGTTAATAAGGTAAATTAAATTAAAAATAAACAATTAAGTAAGCAAAATAATAGTGGTTATTGTTGTTTGAAATAAATACGTTTTTTTAGTTTGAAATTTAAAAAATTTTAGGACATTAATAATGTTTAATTCATTAAAAGAAATGATTCCCATATATAAGAAACTATTTTCGAAATTTATTTTATTTTCTACACTGCATATCGAGTTTAGCCTTAACAAAGCGTAACAATTGTCACGATATGGAGTTAAAAAAAATAAAATGAAAATATAATAAAAAAAATCTAGTTTGATTTCAATATTTTCGTAAAGAATGTGTTCGAAGAAAAGAAATTCGATTGTTTAATTTTTTACTAGAAATAATTTTGGTTTGCTATCACAAAATATCAGTACAAATTCGATTTTTTTGTATGTAGGATTTTATGAAAATGTATTAAAATTTTTAAACCGCATAAAATATTTACAAACCTTCATTGATTTATTTACGAAAGTTGAAAAAACCGGACGAAATACATCATTCAAATCAACCCAAACAAAAACAACGGATATCAAAATCATAAAACGTTCCCGTGGTCCGACGAGCTAACAAATTAGGAAATAGTAACTGCCACGTAGTAAAAAGTTCAACAGTTTCAATAAGTACTTTAGGCGTCGGCGACCGATTTTTTAATACTTTTTGACGTGTGGGCAATTTTTACTATTACCGATTTCATACGACATCCAGGAAGGAAAAACGGCCGGGAAATTCCAATCACAGTCCCATAGACAAAAAGATGGTCAAGGGAAAATGCGAAATCCCTTTTGAATAGAGAAATTTAATAACGGTGGTATTTGAGTTAAAAATTCTTTTTAACTGACTACAAACACATGTAAATTTTGTAATAACATTTATGCTACGTGAAATCGTCAAATTTGTAAGCGATTTATATGCAATGTAAAATGTGACGATATTTAAATACTGAACGGATCAAATATTCGTAGAAAATATAAGATTTGATAAATCAGTAAAATACTGTAAGTTTTCGATACTTCTTAATGTTTATTTATTTTCATGTTATCTTTTTTATTTATTTTCACAAAATTGGAACCCAACTGGTTTTTTTCTTCCTGATACAAAACAACTTTTTAGGTCTCTCAATACTCCTTCGATCCATTGGTTTTTAGATCAAGAGCCTCTTAGGTGGTCGGATGTCCTCAATCCTCGCGACATGACCTGCCCAATGGAGTCTTTCTCTCTCTATATGCTGTGGAAGGAAGGTTCTTCATATAGGTTATAATACTACCACTCTTCCTTATCCGTTACAAAAAAAACACTTTAATTAAAGCGATACATAAATTAAATATAAATAGAGAATAGTACTGTTGTGCTAAATTGTGACAATTATTTTTTTTACATGGGTATAAATAACATATCGAAGTATGCTTCAAACAAATACACAATAATATATTTGAATAAAGTGAAATATATTATCTGTAATGAAAGAATTTATGAGAAAAAAAAAATTTTTCAACTCAGATTATATTACATATTACATATGACTTTTGCAAAAATGATGTAGATCCACCAGTTTTCAGGTTGTACTACGAGTTGTGTTATACTACATAATATAATAAAATAAAAAAAATAAAATAAATATAAAATAAAAATACCTGTTTATAGTAAAGGAAATAGTAAGAGTTTTTAAAGAAAAGAAATCAAATCACGATCATTATGTTATCACACATCAATCTAAAAACATATTCAAAACACATCGTTTATAAGCTGGTAATCCTATCTCAGTACTCGACAAATTGGAAAATTTATTGCCGACTGTTTGGATTCTATTGAAAATAGAGTTTTGTTGTGCGTTAGTTCGAATATTGTCACAGCGATACGGTATATTTTGTCTTGTAGTTCTGGTTGGGACGTGATAGTTAATTAAAGACAAAAGTTCAGGGGAATCTAATAAGTTGTGTTCAATTTTAAACAAAAACAATAAATCATTAATTGTTCTCCTATCTTTTAATGTCAGCAATTGTAAATATTTCAATAAAAAATCATAGTCAAGATCTTCAACTGGGATGCCTAGCCTGAAATTGAGTGATCTTAAAAATTTATGCTGAATACGTTCAATAGATTTTATATGTACCTCGTAGCGTGGATTCCAAACAGAAGAGTTGTACTCCAACTGGCTACGTACCAATGATGTATATAGCAAGCAATTTGAGCGTAGACGTGCTATTAAAATCTTTGGAGATTCTCAGAATATATCCCAACATCCTCATACCCCTATCAGTGACAGCATTGATGTGGTAAATGAAAGATAATTTGGTATCGAAAAGTACTCCCAGATCTCTTATTACTTCGACAGATTGTAGAAAATAGTCGTCTAAATAGTAATTATGTAATAATGGATTTTTTAACCCTAAAAAACCTCATAATTTGACACTTTTTTGAGTTAAGTGTGAGTTTATTCAAACGACTCCACTCATAAAATCTATCTAAGTTAGATTGCAATAAGGTACAGTCAGCAAGATCATCAACAACTCTAAAAATCTTAACATCATCAGCAAATAGTAATACCCGAATGTTTTCAAATATTTTGACAACATCATTAATAAAACAAAATAAATAATATCGGCCCCAGATGAGATCTGGGGGACGCCACTGGTTGCAATAAAGAAGTAGGAACAATAATCATTTATTTTTACACAAATATTTCTGTTCGTTAGATAACTTTTTAACCAATCAAATAAAGACCCGCACACGCCCAATTTGGACAATTTGTTCATTAGAATTTTATGACAAACCTTATCAAACGCCTTACTAAAATCAGTATAAATGGAATCGACCTGCTGCCGATTAGCAAGCGCATTTGTTATATAATTTTTCATAGATTGATAGGTTTGTCAATGTTGATCTGGCTGAGATGAATCCATGTTGGTTATGTGAGATAACACGATTAATCGAAGGACCAATTTTATCAAGAATAAGTTTTTTTCAAAAAGTTTAGGGATTGTGGATTGGATGCAAATCGGTCGGTAGTTGTCTACCAGGGTTTTGTCACCACTTTTAAAGATAGGTGTAAGATAACTAGATTTCCAGAAGTCTGGAAAAGTACCAGTTGCCAATGATTGGTTAAATAATAGAAACAATGGAAAAGAGAGACAATTAACACATTTTTTGAGGAAAAATGCCGGAATCTTATCAGGACCAAAACTAAATTTATTTTCTAATAAGTTAATTCTTAAGATTATATCTTTACTATCAATTTTTAATTGTGATAACTCCAAATTAATCTCTGATTCAAAATAAGGAACATGTTCATCAGGAATAGAAGGCTCATATACATCTTTGAAAAAATCAGCAAATAAGTTAACAATGGTATTAATATTTGATCCAGTTTTACCTTTATATTTCATTGACTGAGGTATACCAGTATCATTACATCTAAGTGATTTAGAAAAGTTAAAAAAGGTTTTAATGTTTTTTTTCAGTGAGGATTCAACACTCATAATGTAGTTATGATAGCATATAGAAGACAAATATTGACATTGCCTTCTAAGTGAATGAAATATTTTATAATCTGTAACTGATCGAGATTCCTTAAATAATTTGTGAGCAATTTTCTTTCTGTAGACAATATCAATTAATTCTTTGCTAAACCATTTTGGAAAATCAGAAATCACTCTCGTACATAACGGTATATGTTCATCAATGATTCTATAAAGAATACTATAAAACTTTTCGACATTTAACGATAAATTATTTCCCTCTAAAAAAGACCAGTCAATAGAAAGCAAGCATTCACATATCTCATCATAGTCAGCTTTACTGTAATTAAGGTATTTAGTTTTCATTTTTATGGACTTTTCTATTGGATCTTGAAT
Source organism: Micrasema minimum (assembly GCA_022494985.1). Classification (NCBI taxonomy): domain Eukaryota; kingdom Metazoa; phylum Arthropoda; class Insecta; order Trichoptera; family Brachycentridae; genus Micrasema; species Micrasema minimum. The sequence continues at coordinate 27,379 of JAGVSP010004220.1, forward strand.
AGTTATATCTAAGGATGGGTGGTGTTTATCTGGAGGAACAATATTTTCAAGAGAAATATCTACTGTTGTGGTTGGATCACTACATAATACAAGATCAAGAGTATGGTTATTAACATTTTTAATATTGTTCCTTTGAACTAAGTTTAAATAATTAATCATGTCTAAAATTTCTTTATCACGCGTAAAAATATTACAACTTATATCGGTGGAATTAGTAAACATATTAGGAAGATTGTAATCACCCAAAAGAAATATTTTGCTATTAGGATATTTATTAATTATTAGCTCCACATCTTCAAAATGACTTTGGTAAATACTTATATCTGATGATGGCGGAATATATACAGCCCCGACTATTATTTTATGTCTCTTACTACCAACAGTAACAAACAAGTGCTCAACATTGCTGTTTACAGTGGAAATTCTTTTTGAAACCAGGTTACTGGAAACAGCTATTAAGACTCCACCACCCCTTGATTTACTGCTAGTGTCCGAATTCCTATCTTGGCGGTACACATGATGAGATGTGAGACCAAGCTCAGCTGAATTGATGTCCGAACTGAGCCAGGTTTCGGTAAATATAAATATATCATGAGGGAAGCACATAGATTTAATTTTAAACATTTGAAGTTTTGATTTCAATCCGCGTAGATTTTGATAAAAACATTGCAATTTGATTGAGCCTCTTAGTTTTTTGAAGTTTGTACATACCAATTGACTATAACACAAAATAATATATTATAAGTACCTACCAAAATCGATAGACCATTCGCGAAACGTCTGCGGTAATAAATGCAATTTTATTGTAATAAGTATTTTAATACTCTCTTAATTATTGATCATGGAGGGCGCAAGATTCTCTTACCTTCTCCCTTCTAGGTGTACCAATTTTGTTCCATAACACCTCCTTAAGTTTATATTTAGATGCATAATAGGCATACGATTGTATTTACTAGCTCATTGCCATTTGAAAACTCGACAACTTACATGATTATGAAGTGATTTTTGCATTTTGTACAGTATTATCAAAAATAGTAAAAGTTAGCGTTATATCCTTACGTAATTCGAGAAGTTTCTAGATGAAAATCTTACTGGGAGGATGCGTGGGAACTCTTGAGTTTAACCTGTGTGTATCTCTCGATGTATGTAGTTCAAATCTTTCCTGGCAATAGGACTATAGGATTTTATTAATCATTTTTAATACAAAAATGATCTAATGTATAACATTATTACAACAAATATACAAGTTTTCAGCCAAATGAAAGTTACAGCGCCGACATTATATCAAACATCCTTTGACACCCCTCATATATCTATCACTTTTCTGTTTGCATCAAAATGATAAAAAAACATATTTTTCACATCGTTTTGTCGGTATTTGCCTTTTGAAGGTACCAGGGATCGATAAAGCAGAGGCTCGTGAATATTTATCGATTCAGTTGGCAACACGAAACCGCGCTTTTATCTATGCAAAATATTATGTAACAGGAGAGCAGAGAGGACGTATTGTGACGTTACCGGCAGGGATAACGTTAGCGGATTATACTTGGTGGAGATTCGGCGGGAAAAACAGCTTTCGCTCACGGAAAAACCAAGAGTTTTAGGAAAAAATTGAAAAACAAGGCAAATAAGCATTACGGCCTGTACACGAAAAGCAGGAAAATAAGAGTAAAATTGTAAGAAATATTTTCATATAAAAAAACAACACCACAAGTTTTACTTATTTAGGAGCACATCATACTTATAAAAATACGTAGAAGATTTAATACCTAATAATGTCTTTGTTTATTTTACTTTATTTATTTATTAAAACTTTCCATTTTGGGTTACATGTATCCCATGCATTTTCAATCTACCTTATTTTCACTGCATTGGTACACCAAGCGCAGTGAATCTTGATGAACATGAAGGCAAGATGATCACTCTTACGCTTCAGCGCCAGTTATATGACTTTTTTCACAGGGTGGCATTTTTTGATAAAAAGCAATTTGACATATAAAACTAATGTTGTCCGAAATGATACATTACGTTCGTTAACGTAACTCTGAAGATTAAATTTTCCCTATAAATTTTATTCACAAAAGACTTCATGTAGATCAATCACCGAAGTGTATGGGATCGGAGATAACTTCTACCAGGAGAGCATATAGTGCGCGAGGTGTAAAGACTTAAAGGATGCCAGTCATTTCGCAAAGGCCAACCAACGGGTGACGCATTGCTGAGTGAGCAATGAGTGGGGTAAAAGATGAAAGGCTTTATGTTATCCTGTTAACAACTTTTGGCAATTAGGGTACGAGAATCGCAACTATCTGAAAGTCGATAATAACAAATTTACTTCGAAGAAATTTTGACGCCCGCTCCCTGTCGATTTGAAATTTTCTCGAATATTCAGCTAATCATCAAATTTAATTAATTAATTGTTAAAAAATAATTTACTAAAACTATTTTTAATTACTACGAAGTGTTACAAAGTGAATGTTGATTTCATAAGTAAAATTCTTAACTCTTTTATTTAATTTTACTGTGAATTTTCCTTTTCATTCATTTGAAGATGAGTTTGAAGCTGAATAAATTACGAATATAATTAGTTTTTTTCCGAAACCTTTCGTTCGTGAGGCGAGGCATAGCGTAAAACAAAGAAAGAAATACCGAGAACGACAAAAACAAAGTGAATGGTATAAAATAATACTCGACTTAGCAGCATAATATTTTAACCCACTTTGTTCCTTGTAACTAAAAACAAAGACACTTCAGGGAACATTAAGTTTACAACTGAAAATTATATTTTATAAACAATGTGGCGTTTAACAACAGATGTACACGAATAATAATAAAAGATAATAATTATGTAGTATTAATCAAACCAAATATCAATGTTATTCCTTAATTACAATTTTATACATTTAACATGATGATTCTCGAGTCATCATTGACGGTTTCATTTAAATTTTGCTTGAAAACATTATTTAAACGTTCTTTTCACATTAGACAAAAAAAACTATTCAGAAATATTAATATAGAATGTTGCAATTAAGCCATAACACTTATATTTTATCAACATAAGAGCTTCTTGGCAAGAATTACTAACTTGTACTTTTATCTTTTCTTATCATAAACATTTCGCATTTAATTACACGTTTCAATAAACTAGATAAGATTAAAAGTGCACACTTCAGGTTGATTTCTGTTCATAAAACGTGTCACCTTTATCTTGTATTTCTCTTGTTCTTATGTGAACGTGAAAAGAGAAGCAAGGTATAGAAGCTGAACTGAAAAGATTAAGACTGAATTGCAACTTGCTACGTACTCTTAATCGGCTGCAATAATCTGCTTACCTGAGTCTAAAAACAAGCAGCGAAAAGCTAGAAAAACAGTATATTACTAGGACTGTACGTGATTATGTATGCTCGTATGCTGGACTGAAAAAAAGACTCAATAGTCTTAAAAATAGTCTAGGTAAAGGGTGGGGCTTTCATTTTACGTGATTAAATAGTAATTTAAAGGGTAAGATCGTTCAAAAATGTCACGGCTGACAAAGTCTCCCAGAACTCCGCGGGTGGTGGTGGGCTCATTTCCTTTAGTGTACGTGATTAAAGAGGAATATTAACTCCAGCGATTCCTCTTCACTAAATCGGCAATCGGGGTTTTGTCTCGGCTTATTGCTTTTAAGCAATATCTTCCAACCAACCCTCAGTTATTTAGTGATAATTTTTATTGTACCGAGTATTGGTGGAAAGACACAGCTTTAAAATTACATAGCATTACTTACAATTTACTTACTAAAATATGACTGGGGAAGTGGAAAAGAGGAAGGAAGGAAAGGGATAGAGAAGAGGATGAATGAAGGATATTTTAGAGGTTTGAGGAGAGGTAGTAATGCTTCAGACGTTTCTTAAAAACAAATACGGAGGGCGCATCTTTTACATCCCGTGGTAAATCGTTCCATAGTCTTGCGGCCTGGACAGTAAATGATTTCGTAAAAAATGAAGTTTACTCAAATTTTAACCGTGTGTCTGTACTTGTGGCCAGGTCTATTGTTTGTTGCAAGCTAGAAGGACTTGGTGTTCTAATTCAGTGCCCTTTGAACCATTAGGTGCGCATAAGGGAGAATAGAAGTAGTAAAGAGATGAATGGATGGGTAATTTATGAAGTTTTTTGTTATGGGTGAGATATTTTTAATTTTGATAGTATTTATCACCTGCGGCAAACAGAGCTGATGCAATTGATATTCTAATAATATTAATAGTATAATATTGTATTTGAGGAGATGGTGATGTGGGAATGCGAGTAGAATATGCAGTAACGATTTCAGCATACTCAGTACGTTCATACATTTATGCATATAACGCATCGTGTTGAATTACGACATAAATATTTTATTTATTTACAATATGTAATTACATTTCATCAGTTCATTGTCTCCCACACTGGCACAAGGTTTGTCACGAGAAAAATAATGGGCAATGTTTTGTGTAGGTGCAATATTCGTAAACATAATATAGGATTAAGTGAATTTAATGCAGTCGAATGTATCTTTTTTAAGCGCGATGCTAAGTTACTATCGTATGTTTGCATACAAGAAATTGTTAATAAATATGTCCTATCTAATGATGTTAATATGTTATTTGTTTTTTGCGTTATTAAAAGCGTTTATCTACTTTAACGTTTACATAAAACAACATTAACTGTCAGGTCAACCAAACGTCATGCCGATCATTCAATATTCCATAAAGTTTTCGCTTTATACGGGACAGTTTGCAAACTGCACAATAAACTGTACAGTTTTCTGTGCCGTATAAAGTGGCCATTAGAATAAACTACGAGTATGTGCAATATGACGTCATGATTCATTCCACGAATTTCACGAACTGCTTCCAGGTCAAGCAATCGGCCGCCAGCTCCCGTACACCCTCCCAAATCAGATCCACGTCCAGGGGTGCGATTCTAGTAAGGTCTAAGACATTTTACCGATTCCCTTAACTCACTTGTCAAAAATCGGATTTTTGGCTTCAAAGTAGAGTAGAATCTCTCAAGGTCTATGCATTCCACATAGACATAAAAGATCAACATTTTTGGAGAAGCAAATTGTCGAATGAGTAAGGTTAGAGATAAACGATTTGACAGCGATTTGACAGTTCGGCGGGAAATGGGCGTCTAGTGACGTTTGGGTTTACGACCGGAATTGCAGCGCTGGAGTTCTAACTTCAACTGGCAACAGATTATCAGCGATATAAAATAATAAAATGTATAAAATGCAGTACCTACGTACATACTAAAAAGAAGAATCAGCATGTTAATTCTTTTAATGTGGGTGTTTCTTAAGCTACTAATTGAAATGTCGGCCATCATCGAAATGAATAAAACATTTCAATTAAGCAGCAATATTCGATAAATTTAATTATTCCTTCTAGTTTAATAAATAACTAATGTGTGTGGATTAGAAATGGGTCAAGAACAAGTATCGATTGCCTTCAAAAGGTCGTTGGTGGAAATAAAATAAAAGCGTGCCTATTAAAAAAAACATAAAAGCAAATTATTGTAAATCAATAGACACTCGCACTGTTAAAAGAAGTTTTATTTAACAACATTTTGAATGTGTACAAATACTTGTAGACAAATTACTGGATTATACCCAGCCAATGACAGCTCATAAGCCCTGTAAACGCCTAGATAATCAAAATTCGTTTCCAGAGTTTCTCTGTGTCAGTTGGGATATCAATAATATCTGAAGTTTTATTTAGCCGGGGTAGCGATTTTAAATTAATTCTACAGAGTTACCTTGCGTGGTCGATAAAAACATTGAATATTAGATATTTTGTCGACAGTTTTAACGGGTGGAACGGGTGGTGGCCCAGTGGTAGCGTCGCCATCTATGAGTATAAAGATGGGCGGTTTAAATCCCCATTGCGCCATGACTTGATTTACAAATAGAAATGTGTGCAAAATATCATAAAACTGCACAGATTTTTTAAAAATTTTTAAATACAGGTAGTTTTGTATTTAGGAGTCAAGTGGTGGCCCGGTGGTAGCGTCGCGTCGCGGTGTTATTAGGAATTTAGAGTCTAGAGATTAGATATCCCCGGATCGAAAAAATATGTATTAATGTATATGGGTTATTATGAATACTTAACAAAACGCAAAAATATTAGAGAAGAATTTGATGCACATACATTGCAATTCGTTGCATTTAGAGTTTGCATAATATATCGCATGGGTAGAGTAAACACAAATGATGGAAGATATACCTACCGGTCTGATGCATGCACATAAGATTAATATGTGTATTCAACATTCAACAAGCATTATGCCTTCAGTCAGCTGTCAGTAGCGATGCGAGATGCATTATATAATGCATAATGCACTAATGCAATCAAAATGCATTTTCTAAAATTATTCAGCGTAAGAAACGCCTTCAGTTAACACTATCAGATATTCATACTGGTAATGATGGTCAGATAAAAATGAATATTTTTCCAACATAAAAACATTAAAACTTTTTTACTTACAAATAAGATTAAATAAGAAAGCGGTAAATTCTTTTCATCTAAAGGAAGATAGAAGTGTACGGAATTGCTCTAAGTCTGGTCATATGATAATAAGAATTAAGTTTAAAAACTAGAAGAGGTATGGCTATAACTCACTTTTTTGTTAAAGTGGATAATATGGTCTCGTTGTATTTTCAGGCCTCCAAATTGCATCGTGCTGTGATAAATATTCTGAATGAGCATAATTACATAACGTCTAGTACTTAATTCTGAAACCTTTCCTTAAAGTGTGTGAATTTTATCTCTAAATATTATCTTTAGCACATTAGCATAATAGTTTTTTCAGATAAAATATCTAGCGTTATGCAATCACTTATATATATATTTATTTTTATTTGGCGGTTATATAAAAAAAAAATCATATAAGTTAGTGATGAAAATAACGGATTACAAAAAAAGCATAATAAAAATTACTGTAAATAGCAATTAATATTGAACCGATTGCAAGTCATAACACAAGCGATTTTATTTTCTGGATAGAATCTCCGGCAAAAATTCATCTGCGAAAAACGAAAAAAAAAAAACAATGAAAGAATGTTCTTGAAACTCAATCTGTTTATTCATCATTTTCATTTATTTTGTTTAATTGATTAATAGGCCAGGAGGCCCAATTACAAAGGGAACTGCATCACAAAACACCCAGGCTTGAGAAAATCACTTTTATTTTTTGTGATGTCACCTTTATACGAATTTAACTATTTTTAAGATCTAAAAGTTTCTACGAAAAACGCATTATTGATGCCATTCAAATTAAGGACAGCAATCTACATCTTTCAATAAAAGTCATTATCCCCTAAAACCCATTACCATTGTCTTTAATCCCATGTATTCCCATACCATGCATTCCTATGCAAAACATTCACAGGCAATTGTGAGCCTTAGTGACAGATGTAGATTGCTGGCTTTGCCTTAATGGTCTCAATTATTACAGAATTTTGAAATACGAAATTTCAAGTCGATTAATTTTTGGACGAATTTCGTAATTTAAAAAAAACGTTAATAGAAAATCACGCAATTGACACGAATTTCGTAATTTCGGAACCGTAATTTATTTCGTAATATATTATATAATATTTAAACGAACAGCCCTCTTAAAGAAAAAAATCGATTGAACTCAAATGGGTAAATTATTCTTTTGATTTCCCGCCAAGGGAGGGCCGCCCACCCCCGCCCGGCCGCTATATCCCGGTAGGGATCGCCAAGTTTCTGAGGAATTTGGTAATCTCGGATACAGCCCCCGGATGGGAGAGGGCTATTTCTTATTTCCAAAACGTATACTAAACAAGAAAAACAGTTTCCCAACACATAATGACAAAAACTACAATATTTCAAGAATTCAGTACGAGTATTCGGAGCTCCAGTCATCAATGTATCTAGGTACATGTGATATAATATGTAAGTTGGTTTAAGATCGATACAAGCATTTATATTCTAATTTCTCACGAATTCGAAGGTATCGACTCTGAGACCTGAGCCCAGAATAGCGATTACGAAGGTGTTTTTTTTTACTAAGTAACTAACTAACTAACCATCACGCCATTTCCCCGGCGGGGTAGGCAGAGAGGATAGAACGCCACACCACTCTGTCCTGGCATACTTCTCTTGCTTCCTCCACATTCATACATCTTCTCATGCACGCACGTCGATTATTCCGACTTCTTACATGCCCCACTTTCAAGCACTTGTTTTACTTGATCATGCCATGTCTTTCTCGGTCTTCCTCGACTTCTACGTCCAGGCACAGTCGCATCATAATATTTTTTTAGCCGTTCTTTCATCATCCATTCGCTCTACATGACCGAACCAACGTAAAAAGAGCTTTCTTAATTTTGTCGATAATGCTTATCTCAGCCTTGCTTCTGCTCTAATATTTCAACATTAGTGCACCTATCATACATAATTTTACCACACATTCGCCTGAGAGATCGCATTTCAACTGCATTCAGTCTACTTTCATCGTTATTTTTCCAACTCCATGCTTCGCTTCCATACATAAGGGTTGGTACCAGAACTCAATTATGCACTGCAAATTTAGCCTCTTTTGATAAGCACTTATTAGATACTACCGACTTTAAGGCACCATTGATTCTTTTACCGGCACTAACCCTCCTTTCAATGTCCTTGTCCATATTTCCATCACTAGTGAACATGCTTCCCAGATATACAAATTCTTTCACCTGTTTCTAGCTATCGCCATTTACTACAATCTTACACTTAGTCATATTTTCATTTCTTTCAAAAACCGTTTTTACGTGGTCAATTAAACCATAATTCCAATTTTCTGTATTAAAATTCAATTATCTAGATTCTAGATTGTAAGTTTAATTACACGTAGC